>JASCZW010007859.1:0-58580 GCA_034211315.2 Aedes japonicus
TGGCCATCCCGCTTCCATCTGCCCATCCGTGGTTTGATCGTTTCTGTCGAAACCGATAGAGCCCTGGAGAAGGCCCAAAGCTGGCCGTTCTGCTCAGGTCTGCAACTGGCCTCCTTCGCGTGTTTTAGATCGGAAGGAAGGATTATTGCTTCGTTTGAATGTACTCCACTTGTGCTCCCCCAGTTCAAAATCTGTACAAGTGGCTGGAAGTGATTTGATCCGCTGAATGTGTTTGAACGTGTTCAGAGCATCAAAGAAATCACTGTCGATGAGAATAAATCCTACATGCAGTACCTCGAAGGCCTGGACGTTACTCTGGTCCGTTTGGTACGTCAGGTTTCGCAAGATACCAGTCCATCGAATTTTCTCGTTTCCTGGCCTTGGCCAAGTTTTCCCACTAGCTTCAACTTGGAACGCATTTTGATGATTGGCGTCAAGTACGCGATATGCAAATAACCATTGATCATCAGAACCACTGCGTCCATTTTGGAACGGATTTGAGCGAGCGCCAGCGCGAAAGATCACCAGATGGCCCGACCCTGCAATCGATGCCTTCGGAGCGGGTTCGTTCTGGCCTAGTCAGCATGTCGATGATGTTGCACCGATCCATTACGCTTGATCAATCCCAATCACCAGCAGGCCGAACGAGACAAATCTCCGGGCTCAAATGGATGAAATCTACGAGGAGAACATGTGCAAGGAACATCAGCGTATTCTTCCAGCGTCAGAAAGAAGATCGAAGACCGCATGGACTACATGAAGGAAGTAAATAAAGGCGCAGAGGAGAAGGAAATGCGCCAACAGGAGGAAGCTGCCCGGCGGCAGAAGATGGCTGAAATGAAACGGCTTTGTGGCAGAGGCGAACGTGAACGAAAGCGACAGGAGAACGAAATTCAGATGATCAAGGAACGCAACATGAAGGACAAGATCGATCAAATCAAGCAGACGGCTGCCGGTCAGAGAATCCTGAAGAAGTTCGGCAGGAGACATCAAGAAAATGAATGCAGGAGATTGCCGCAAAGGAAGCGGAGGAACGGCTGAAGGAGCGTAAAGCTCACGATAACAATCTGAAGTCTGGAAAAAGAATCAGGCTACTTCGAGCGAGCTAAACGGGTGGAGGAAATTCCGCTGATCGAAAAATATCCTGGAGGATAAGTTGGTCCAGGACAAGAGTTCTGGAAGAAGCAAGAGGTATCCGCATCGAGGCAGCCGTCGTCGAGCGCAAGACGGCCGAAGCCATCAGGAGCGGCGGCTGAAGCGCATGCAACCGGATCGAAAATTGTTCTGGCGAAGAAATTGAAAGATGAACGAAACAGCAGTTTACCCCCGAAAAAGTTGAAGGCCTTCGGTGTCGCTTTGGAGGAGGAAGCGCAAACGCCGCTTCAGCGGAGAACGTGTCTTCCAGCGGCGTAGAAGAACGTCGTCTAAAGTGGCTCCAAGAGAAGGAAGAAGAACGCCGCCGAGTCGAGGAGGAAATTCGCAAACAGCAGGAGGAAGAGGATCGTATCGAGCCGGAGAGACGCGCCGAAAGAGCGTAAAATCGAAAATGAGTCTGGCACAGTTGCTTTTCGAGAAGCAACGTGCCAGGAGAAGAAAGAGATCGAGCAGCCATCATAGCAGCTATTTATTGTTCGTTCTGCAGAATGGGTGCAGTTTTTCATTGTGTACATTGTAATTTGTGTGGAGTTTATTAAGTAATGTGTGTAGATTTTCCGTTTACTACGCTAGAACTTTTTGTCGAATCATAGTCAGTAGGATATAAAAAGTCATATTTTTCGTAATTAATGGACGTTCATGCAATACATAGATGCAGCAAAACGCGGCAAATTGAACAGCTATCATCAGCTTAAAGAAATTAAACTCATCTGTTTTCCGATGCCTTCATTTTTGCCGTAAAGAAAATTTCTAATGTCGATTCAGAGGAAGAAATCTTCTTTTGAAAAACCTCCCGTAAGACACAGTGTTAACTTGATCGGCATCAAGTAACTTGACAATTCTGCAACATGACAAAATGAATGGAGGACAACATCGAAAAAAAGCCAACATATAAAAAAACTTTGGTACAAGTTAACTGGATGATCCACTTAAAAAAAGAGAAAAACGCCTCTGGAATTGTATCTTAAAACCATCGAGTACTACCGTACTACCACGCAGCCTCCTCCTGTGTTCGACGTGACAGTCAAAGCTGAGTGAGCTGTCATTGAATGACATATTGATGACTGAACTCAACGGTTACCTGTTCAGTATCGAACGACGTTGCCGGATTCACATCTACATGTTCTCCGTAGATGTATCAGAAATGTATCGATCAAATTCCCAGACTCGATACCATATATTTTCTGGCGAGGTCACCGGTCTGAAACACTGAAGGTCTTGGAGCTGCTAAACCATTACCTACGGTACTTCAGCTACTTTGTTTTTAGCTGTAGATCACTAATACAGCTAGCCCGTGATGAAGTGGCTGCGAAGTGGTCATAGCGGATTCTTATATGGATGCCTTCTTGTCTGGATCGGATACGATTGAATCAACTAAAACGTTACGCTAAAACTTGGAAACAGTGATGTCGAAGGTGGGTTTCCAACTCTGATGTCGTGTTTGAAGGAATCGTAAATCGAAAGACCCTATGCCTTTCAGGATTCTGAGCTCAAATGAGTAATTTAGGTTTTGGGACTTCTGTGGTACCCGAAGAAAGACCTGTCTCTGATGCTACACGTTCGAATCGACTAATTGCTTGATCCATTGGGACTTATTTCATCGGTGATCGTCAAGCGAAGATGATCATACAGTGCCCATGAGTTACCAAACTTGGATGAGATGATCGTGTAGGGAGGTTATCGTACTCCACCAGGTGAACTGAATTCCATACATCGTTGAGTCTTTGATACAATTCGAGATGAAAACAGCCATACCTTTTCCGGCTGCCCGGCGTTGACCAGTTACGGTGAAGGAAGGCAAGCGTAAGGCGAAGATCGTGAAGGCATACACTGGTATATTTGTGTGCCTAGTTTCGAAGACAGCTCACCTAGAAGCTTGTGTCGAACCTGACGTTGTAGGCGTTTCCTGCCGCGTTAGGCCGGTTTGTCAATCGACGAAGTATGTTTTGTGGAAGATATTGTCGAACAACGGGACAAACTTCATTGGCGCGTTCAAGGAGTTGTGTCAGCTATATTACTCTGTTTGACAATGACACCGAGAAGAACAAAATCACTAATCTTCTATTATGCCGAGAGGTGGACTGGCAGTTTATACAATCCGAGATCCCAAACTGGATGTTCCAGCTAATCGTGGGACCATTTTCTGAAAAAGAAATTGTCTCTTGAGTATCTGTAAACCCTCCAGTCGAGAGCAAAGTGGGCCAAGAAGCAGCCTTAAGTACTCTCCAGTTGAATCGCTGCAAGGTGTTTTACAGCCTTTGTTCACTGACGCCGCTTTCTGTGGTATAAATTTCACGGTGTTTCGTACAGTGAGTCAAAAGTTATTCCAGATGGAAGCCGAGAGGAAAGAAAAAATTCTGCACACCCACGTTGATTATCAACGTGGTCCGCCATAAAAATCGCAAAAACTATGAAAATCGCCAAATCAAACGGTATGATGTGCTCAATCGTTTCAAGGGAGCAAAAGACGTGGATTGAGTGCCTCAAGGTAAGCGTCGTAGTGGAACCTATGACCCGCAAGCTGAACAGAAGGTGTTGAGAACCGTCAGAGCAAACCCTGGGTTATCAGATAATGAAATCGCACGAAAATACGCTGCTGCTCGCGAGTACCGTTCGCGTTGCGTTTGCGAGCAGGTTACCGTTTATCGAGCCAGCAAGCAACCAAACAGAACGTTGAAGCAAAGTTTCGTCACCGAAACTCGAGCTCGAAGTGTGTACCAGCAGGTTCCTGGCCGAAAATTCTACATGGAGACTCAAAACTGCGTACTACCTTCCATTAAAGCCCACAAGGGTCTCGTGAAGTTTTGACCAGATTTGGCGAGTTGCCACTACAGCCGGGAAGTCATCCAGTGGTACCGCGATAATAACGTAGATTGCATCGATAAAAACATAAATCCACCTAAACTGCCCGCAGTTCCAGCCCATTGAGAGATTTTGGACAATAATGAAGCGGAACTTAAGAAGAGTGTTTCCACGGCTCGGGACGCGACTCATATGACCCAAATGTGGAACAAATGTGCCAAGGAAGTTGACTCCGAAGGTGTGCAGCGTTAGATGGGAGATAATAAAGAAGAAAGTGCGAATTTTCTTTAGAAACTGAAGAATACTATTTGTATTGATATGTTTTCCTTAAATTATAGTAAATTATCACAGGACTGAAGCAGCTGTCAATCCACGATCAAAAATTGTGAAGCTGAAAACTTGCAGTGCTGCGTGTGGTGCTTATTTGACAGCTCGGTTTTCTTTGAAGGCTATATTCGCAGCAAACAGAATATTCGCGGCGGAAGTTGTCGTGTTTTGTAGTTATTTTGGTTCGAGAGAAAAATCTTCCGTGTTGTATGTAGTGCAATGGTTATCGCAACGACAGTATTTTTTCGTTGTTTATCAACCAGGTATTATAATGTTTTATCTAAATTACTGATACAAGTAGTTTGGTAGAAGGAATATTGTACCTTATCAATCCATTGTGAACCGAGCTTAAAATATTACAAACGTCACTAGCGCCACACCAAAGTGCAGGCTTCAAGAACTAATGCTCTCTGCAGTCCTCTGTAAATTACCTCTGTTTTGATGCATTAAACTTATTTGTTCGTCAATCCGTTACCAAGATACAGATGATTTTATTTTTCCGCATTCTAAATGAACATTGAAGCCGACACAGTGGTTCTACTGGCGGACTCTATTGTGACATTGCGAAGACTTGATAAGAGTTAATTTATCTTGGTGGGTAATTTTTCCATTGCAAGAAAATCGAATATTTTTTCCAAATCGCATAATGCTAATGGCTGGCCCACAACAGATACGTTTGCGTTCCATTGACGTAAATTTGCCGGAAACCCTTTAGGAAAACTGGCAAATTCACGCAAACACATCCGCAACGTATTAGCCATTACATGCAACAAAAATTTCATGGTTGTGCCGTTGAAATATTATGTTCTAAATTTTATTGCTTGGACCCGATTGGGACCGGTCGAATGAGCCAAGACTTAAATATTATTTATACGGAATTATACGGCCTTAGAGTGACTATTGTGAATAATGTTTACTAATTAGGAGCAATGTGAGGTAGGATGTGAGACGGGTTTTAAGCAGTTTATTCAGCACCTGGGATATTTCAGGAAGCTGTTTGCTATCTATAATTAGAACTGCCAATATTTAAATGCTGACTACTGGCCTATCGGAACAACCCTTCAGAAACGAGCATTACACTCAGATAATCTAATAGCCATGGAATAAATTTCCCAATTTCAGGAACTCACAGTGATGACATAGCTGTTGCTCAATAGCGAAGCATGATTTATCGTAGAGTACAGCTCTGAAACATTTTTTTATTATTTCATATGATGGTGCCAGATGATGGACAATATAATCATAAGCATAGATCCATCTCAAATGACTGTAAGTAACAAGAAATAAAAAGTGATTTCAGATCATCCAAATGTGAAATAAAATTAACTCAATGTTCAACATCTATTCTGGCAACAAGCCTAGATGTGAGAAGGAGCTGATGAAAACTATCCCTCCGGTAAATGCGTACAAATGCAAAATACACAAACGCAAAATTTGAGGGAACTTCTTCAGCAGGTAGGAAACTGATGGTTTTCTAGATGATTTATTTGAAATTTTCCAAATGATAGTTATAAATTGGTAATCAATCATGATATATACATCGAATCATTAGACCGATAGATAGTGATTATTTTCGTTTAAAGTAAAATAATTTGGAAAATGTTGTAGTTTTAGTCTTATTTCCCAACAACTGATTGAAACGACCACCGCATCCTAAGCCTTTCCCTACCCTATAAGTTCATAAATCATGAAAAGCCAAACTCTTGAATCTCGTTCTTTTTTTCTGCAGATGGCATTTTTCTCCGTGGTAGTAAAATAAATTGTTCAACTCTCTGAACTCTCTGAACAATTTCAAGAAAGTTCTGAATACTTCGAGGACTCCCTTAGATTGATATAAAAAGTTTTGAGAGGAATATCTCGAATATTTCAGGATCATAAAATATTCCAAGAAGTGCAATATTATAAATAGACCGCAAATCGCAATAGAGAATTGGCTTCTTTCACAATCGACCACACAGTTGATAACGTCATCGATTAATAACACTGTCTATTACCATCAAATCCAAACAAAACGACAGTCAACCATTGTCTTGAAATATTAAATAGTTTAAACGAACAATTTTTTGATCTTCCCAATCTGTCTCGAAGAAACGCACGTCTCAGCCCAATCCCACCATCAATTTCCCGTCCACCCTCAACCCCCTCTCGCTTGGCAGACAGCAGTTGGAATTTAATTTAAATTATTCAAAGCCAGCCTATGATGACTGTTTTTCATAGTACAAGGATTCGTGGTCTCTAACTAGTTCCCATTCCAGCTCGCCGTCGTAGCAGGCCAGCGTACAGCCGGTGTCGGCGCGTGCCTTTAATCCCATCAACGAGGGTGACAAGTCCAGCCCAGAGGAGGCTGCGGATGATTTATTTACAAACATTTTCGTTTTTCTTCCACCGACTGCTCGAAGGGAAAGATTCGAATCAATTACCTACCCATGGATCGCTTCCGACCGAGGGCCGGGGAAAATTGCTACACACAGAATAACAGTTTACAATTTTCAAATTAGAACGAAAAACATGTTGTTTCATGGCCTGCTGCATGGGTTGCGGTGGACGGGTTTCTGCGGAAGTTGAGCAAACAAATTACCGGTTAGGAAAGTCCTTCCATTTCCCGGATTAACTAGGGTTGACATTTGGCGTTTGGCTTCAATGGTGCAATGGTAAAATGGGGGAGAAGGGTTTTTTCACTGTCGGTTCGGTTCGGCAGAGCGTATGCAAATATTTGCAGATCATCTCTGATAACGTTCTGCGGAAAGACTTTGATGATAAAATTGTTACTAAATGAGGAATCAGGTCAGGGAGTGGTTATTTTTTTCTTGAGGCGGAAAATGATTTTTACTCGAAAATGAATTTGCCGGTCTCTGCTCTTTGTCAACGGGAGGGGTGGAGTTGGTGGGTTTTGCTTTTCTGTTCAGCGGAGTTATTTCTTTAATGAAAAATTCACATCAGCTTTGATCTTTTGGGGATGTTTTTTGTTCAACAAGTGACTGAGAGCCGAATGCCGTCGGATTGACCCTGTGGCTTTTGATCCTTCCGTCGGTACAGCTTCGATAAGACTGAGTAATTATTTACATTTATAGATTGAAAAATTGAGTTGGTGTTTGAGATGATTATTGATTTTCGACTGTCAACAGAGAAGGTTTTCTCACATCAAATCATTTCTCAAATAACTGAATTTCATTTCCTATGCGTCCCGGATCCATATGTCAAACCTCCCCAATGCACCCACCGGCACCGCAGCGGCAAAAGAGCTGTTTGTCATCGTGTACGCCATCCATTTTTCCGCTTGGGTTGAGCCGAAATCATAATAGACGAACCAGAAAATCCTGGCTGGCCCAATACGAGATGAGAATGAAAAATTGAGCGAAAGTCATTTTGGGGGTCCACGTTCGACAAACTTGTAAGCGATGTCGTGAAAGTGTGAAAGAATCGGGGAATGAATGGGCGAGCCATGCGTCAGCCGGAAAAAGTGTCAAAATCAAAATAGGCGATGATTTTTCATGTCATTGCCTCGCCGCGTCACCGCACACTTCGTCGTCGTCGCCGTCGTTTGGAAACAATACTCTAATGAACGAATGGATGGAGCTTCGGTTCTAATGAAGCCGGAAGAAAAACAATCACTTTTTGTCCGTTGACGGTCTGTGCGCTCGGGGCCTAGCAAGGCAAATAGAGGCAGAGGATTCTCATTTGGGAAATTAGTGGCGCTACTTCCCGGTTTGGTACGGAGGCGAGATGAATGATAATCGAGTGAGTTGGCGAAATGTTGGACACTTTTTCCGATAATGGATTTTCATTTGGGCTTTGACAGGCACGCGCCGAAGCACTTTATTGCAGATTGGACATGTTAGTGGCTGTTGAATCAATGATGAGATTCGAAACATTGTTCAACTATGCATTGGATGCGAGGAAGTTAGTTGGAAGCGTCAGTAGTATTTCGTAAATCGTTGAAAATGAAGGCTATTGGATACGACTGTACGTCTAGTAGGTTTGGTAGTGTAATACAGAATGAAATTTTTATTATAGTCTAGATCATGGCATACTACTTTCGTCCGTCTTCAAACTTGTTGATCGGTAGCAATGACGTCTGTATAAGGTCTGGCCCAGTAGCCACAACAATATTAGTGAAATGAGCAAAATTCGTTCATGACACTAATACACTCAGTAGCAAAAAAAAAGCCGAGCAAAATTTTGCTTCCAAAATACGCGTTGTTCAACCTTCTGTAACTTTGTCAATTATCAATATATTTGTATTTATATTTGTTATTATTCGTCTTATTAATTCGACCCAAACCTGTATGATGACAACGCCTCGGTTTTGCTTTTAACCGATAGTTCAGCATGGTAAATACCGCGTGAAAGTGAGAAATACTCATGTTGGAGCGTCAACTTTGACGCCAGCTGTAGTCCAAACCACTTAATGAAAACAGTTCAAATTTTGTCCACATTAATCTCTGTATTGTAATAAGCCATGGATAATTTTTTTATATCCTACCTAAATTTTTCACAGAAATAGAAATTTTTAAAATTGTTATGTCAAAAATGACTTTTTTCGCATATGTTATAATAACTTCAAATTTATAAACTTCATCAACATAAAATTTTGGTCACATAAGGTGTATACATTAGTTAAGTTGTTATTTAGTAATTAATTGTGTAATTAGTTGTCAAAATTTCAGCCAAATATATTGATAATTGACAAAGTTACAGAAGGTTGAACAACGCGTATTTTGGAAGCAATATTTTGCTCGCCATTTTTGCTTCTGAGTGTACCACTGCTCTCCTTGCGCACGCTACACAACAGCTCGGAAAGTGCTACGTCATACTATTTATTTTGATTCGTTCGCTTCGTGATTGTTTATTGTATGCGCTTTAAAACTTCATTTTTCAACCAATTCAAGTCTACTAATGATGGAAAATTGGCTCTATATCGCTACTCGGCTCTATATCGTCAAGTCCCAGCGTTTCAAAAAGTTTGTGTGGCAATTACCTCAGTCAAATTCACTATAAATGATCCATGTTATCGGAGGGAAACGCTTCTGCTCAATAAATGGCATTTTTATCATGATTATTTCCACAATTCAGCATTTATAATAAACGTTTGAACCGATATTTTTTATCTGAATCTCTGCCCGCCAATAGAAAGTTCAATAGTGTTGCGTCGGCTTAGCAATGTTTACATTATTTTTGCTTCCAATACAAGCAAGCAGTGCGTTGCCCCAACCCTTATATAGACGTCATTGGATCGGTAGTGCATTGGTTAGCAATGACGTCTATATAAGGTCTGGCCCAGTAGCCACAACAATATAAGTGAAATGAGCAAAATTCGCTCATGACATTAATACCACTGCACTCCTTGCGCACGCTACACAAAAGCTCGCAAAGTGCTACGTCATACTATTTATTTTGATTTGTTTGCTTCGTGTTTGTTTATTGTATGTGCTATAATACTTAATTTTTCAACCGATTCCAGTCTACCGATGATGGAAAATTGGCTCTATATCGCTACTCGATTGTCCAGTCTCAGTGTTTGAAAGTTTGTGTGGCAAATATGACCTCAGTTAAATTCACCATAAAATCCATGTTAATGCTTTTGCTCAATAAATAGCATTTGTATGATTATTTCCACAATTCAGAGTTTATAATAAACGTTTGAACCAATTTTTTTTTATCTGAACCTATGCCCGCCAATAGAAAGTTCAATAGTGTTACGTCATCACTCGTCGGCTCAGCAATGTTTACATTATTTTTGCTTCCAATACAAGCAAGCAGTGCGTCAGACCTTATAAAGGGTGTATTCGATAAAAATGGCACACAGAAAATCTTCTGTAACTTTTGAATCGTATGAGTAAAAAACCTAGAAATTTGAGTAGATCTTATCCACAGTGTATTATTTACATCTGCCAAGTTTCATAGTTATACATTCAGTAGTTCCAGTCATGTTATCGAAACAAGAAATTGTCCGTGAGAAAATTTTGTGCACTCACAATCAAAGTCCAGGGGCGTCCCACCGGTGGATTGCTGAAAGGCTTGGAATTGCAAATACGATTGTAACTCGTGTAATAAGAACCTTCAAGGAGCGTCTGAGTATCCAAAAGAAGGAAGGGAGTGGTCGTAAAAGTGGTTCAATGGACAGTAAAATGACCAGGAAAGTCGTACAACAATTCAAGAACCGTCCAAACATGTCAATTCGAGATGTCGCTAAAAAGTCTAAGGTGTTAGTCGGTTTTGTGCAGAAAACCATGAAGCGTGCTGGGTTACATGTTTACAAAGTGCAAAAAGCCCCAAACCGGAATGAAAAACAAAACATCACTGCGAAAACCCGCGCCCGGAAACTTTACACGAAGCTGCTCACCAAATCCGGTTGCATCGTGATGGATGACGAAACATACGTCAAGGCCGACTTCCGTCAACGTCCTGGGCAAGAATATTTCGTTGCCAAGTCGAAGTTTGATGTTCCGGAGGATGTTCGAAAGAAGAAACTATCGAAATTTGCAAAGAAGTTTCTAATCTGGCAGGCGATTTGCGGATGTGGTGAAATAAGTGCTCCTTCATCACTTCCGGAACAATAAACGGTGCGATTTACACGGAAGAGTGCCTTAAGAAGCGTCTCTTGCTATTCATTAAGAAGCACAAAGGATCAACTCTGTTTTGGCCTGATCTAGCATCCTGCCACTACGCTCGAAACGTATTGGAGTGGTACCGAGCCAACGGAGTCAATTTTGTGCCAAAGGATATGAACCCACCAAATTCACCGGAACTTCGCCCAATTGAAAAATTCTGGGCAATTATGAAAACGGAACTTCGTAAACATCCCAAAACTATAAAAACAGAGCTAGAATTGAAGAAAATTTGGGTAAAAACAACAAAAACACTGGGAAAATCGGTTGTACAAAATTTGATGGGTGGAGTGAAAAGGAAGGTGCGGGCATTCGGGATGGGAGACGAAATTGAATAAAACAAATGTTGTAAATCAAAACTCATTAGTAGTTCTTCATTCCCTGAAAATTTCAAGAAAATCCGATAATCAGTTTAATTTTGATGAGTATATATGCCTGTGCCATTTTTATCGAATACACCCTTTATAGACGTCATTGATTGGTTAGCAGGTCCGCTGTTTGAACAGAATTTTCAAATTTATCTGACACGATGATAAAGAAAGATGTATTTGTTGACCCACATATCAAAAAACTGCTCAACGATTCCGCATTTAAGGTGGAATATACAGTTAGAACGAGAAAAAGAACTCATTTTTGAAAAAAGAATTTCAAGGGGAAGTTTTTAATCAAATCAATCGAAACTTTTTTTACAATTATAGGTGTATCCATGTAGTTTACAAAAATATTATTCAAATTTGTTTCAACAAAATGGCGGCCGTTAAAGTGCGTTGAAAAAGTCGTTGTATTTTGCTTGTGTCGGCTCTCCTGGTCGCAGTTTTGATCTGAAACCTGCTAACTCAAAAAAATTACATTAATTACATTTACAGTTAGTAGATGAATTGGAAAAAAGGCAAAAAATAAATTTGCACTTTTGGCTTAACTGTTTTGAAAAAATCCACATTTGTTCCGCCATTTTATCAAATTTCTACATATTTCATTAAAAAATATTACAATCAATTTTAATTTATCTAGAAGGTAATACTATAACAAAAAAAAATCTTGTAAGTTTCAGATTAATCGAATGATTCGTTTTCGAGTCATCACCGGCTTAAACTCCGAAAATGTTGTTTTGGGAAAAACGCGTTGAAAGTTTTAATTATCGGTCTGCGCGCCAAGAAGGCGTCTTCGAAAAACGATAAAACGAAGCACTTGGAGTTCAAATTTTGAAAAAAGTGTTTCAGGAGCGTTTCTATGGGAATTTTACTACCTTTTTATGCAAATAGGAAAACATGAATTTTTTGGTCATCCTAACTGTATATCCCCCCTTAATCAAACTTGATAGAGATAATATTACACGATAATGAACAGGTCGGCTGTGAAGGCAACAAATAGTTAATTTCTACCAAATTTTGTAGAAAATATCTGATATTTCTCTATTTCACAAAACTTTTAAAGTAATAATACTTCAGTTAGGCATAAAGATGAATGAATGTACCACGACCACGACCGTACTAATGAATGTGGCGACTCGTGATGTAGTAAGGGCTCTCAAGGACGTTGAGCCAGACAGGTAATTGTTACCCATTGTATCCATGTTAATAAAATTTATTTTTAATAGCTTTGCGTAGACCATCGGTTGAATTGGTTGAATCGGTTGAATCGGTTGTGTCGATACTTTGTTCCGCAATATTTTGTTATCGGGCGTAGTGTTTTGTCTATTTTTTCGGTTGTCTATAGTTCGTTGCGCGAGTGTTGCGTTGAGCGTTGAGATGAATTATCATGTTTTCCTAATGAAATACCACTATCTCACTCTGTGAGTGGCCCTAATACCATCATTACTGTTGGTTTTAATCGGTTCCGATCGGAAATCGGTACTAATTTCACTTGATAGCTTATCGTTTACCAAAACAAACCCTGCTGCCACCCAATCCTGTTATCCAAAATCTCAGTGATTTATCGTGGAAGTGCAGTGGATTCCACGGTTTCCAATAAAGCGAGTATCGCGTCAACATATTCCTATCCATTCCCTTCTTCACCTGCATTCGGACGAGGCCGGCGCCGGTATTGCCTTAGTTTGGGATCATCAGTTTATAGACATTGAAGATCTATGTTAGTCCCAAGCAGTTAGTTCTCTGTGTAATAACAGCTGATCTGGCAACAACAAAGTAGCAACCTCGGGCGGTTAATCATGCTCATGCTCAAACTGCTAATGGCTTGGTACCATTTCCATGTCAACGCACCATGGTATGGAGAAGATCTTTAAACTCATTTCATTCGTTTTGATTTCTTTGAACTCCGATTTTAGTGAAAGTATCATGTCGACGTACTTTTTGATTTCCTTAATTGAGCATGTCGACATCGAAGGGAAATGAGAAAAATCTCGTTTTCCTAATTGAATATCCCACAAATGCAATCTTGTTTCAAAAGCTCTCACCTGAAGCTTAAGGTCCAATTCATTCAAATTCGTTGCTATGTCGGGAAAAAATGGAAAATCTAACATCCACTTCTTGTCTTCAAAAAATCGACCACCTTCCCTTTCATTTCCATGAATTGTTCAATTTCATGTTTCAAATTAAAATCTCGTTTTAAAACTTCACCCCGGCTTAACCACCTAACTTCGGTAAAATAAGGCACATCGCTATACTCTGCTCCAACTTCTACCAAAAATTCCTTAAACTCGCGATGATTCAATCTATGCGTCCGAATAAAATTAACAGATTTCACAACATCACTCATAACATTTTTGAAAATAACAATTTTAGCGCACAGGTTTTCAACATGGAGAAGGCAGTGGTACTGGAAGAAATCGTCGCTAAGCCTCCTTCCGGAGATGAGCCACTGCGCCTTTTTTTCCTACCATCGCTGGAGCTCCATCCGGCCACAACACCTGAATTGATTTGAGACGACACAGATGCAATTTCATGATTTGATATTGTTTTTGTAGCTCGATTTCACGAATGAAAATTGCCAGTTGTGCCGTATCACTGATGTCAGTGCTCTCGTCGAACGGTATTGAGTAGTAAACGAATTGCTCGGCTTTTACTTTCAAATACTTTTCATATTCTTGGTCAAGGTCTTCAATTCTCCGCGTAACGATTGGACCTGAAAGACTGATTTTCTTGAAAACTTTCTTTTGTTTTGGGCACAAAATTACAGCAAAATATACGAAATACTCTTTGATAAACTCACCTTCCACAAATGGCTTCCCTGCGCGAGCAATTTTCTCGGAAATGACGTAACTTGCCTTCACAAGAGATTCACTTTCGGCGTTTTGCTTTTTGAACACAGCGTGTTGCTAAACCAGTTGCCTCTTCAATTCATTCAATCTGTCGGTGCGCAATTGACCTGACAGCGTACCAAACTTGGTTGCATGTTTGGTGTCGTAATGCCGTATTATGTTAAACTCCTTTTTCACCAATACGCTCTCATTGCAAATTAAACAAACCGACTTATCCTTCACTGATATAAAGGAAAATAAACAAAGTTTTGTCCATTTATCCTGGAAAACAAGCTTTTCATCTGTGATTTTTCTTTTCTTAGAATCACTTGCAGCCATTTTTTTTCACTGAACAGTAGCCACCAAACGTATGCGCGTCAGAGCAAAATCATGACGCGACGATGAATGGAATGACGAAGACCGAGGACTTGTGAACAACGCAATGCTAGAATCAATACATTCATAACACATGCGGGTATGTGTACATAAGCGCTCTCGTTCGTTTCTTTTCACAAACGACCAGTAATATGTGTGTGTGAGCGCTTGAATGAAGACTGTGGTAGAATCGCATCGCAAATCGCATGTAGAATCGCATTCAATGATTCATCGATATTATATCAGATATTCATACATATATGTATACATAGAAGTGCAGAGATATTTTTTCACTTTTAATCTTGGGCTGTCATTCTGAATTGAGAGAAATTGTAGACGGAAAAAAGATTTTTTTTCTTACTCTATTTTTTTGACCACATTGTGACCCAAATGTTCCCACTAGCAAAAATCGTCGGCGGGCCGCATACAAGGTATTGGCGGGCCACACTTTGGTGACCACTGGTCTAGATCATGGCATACTACAATTCAATGGTTATTTTTCTTTCAAAAGCGTTGGAAATAGGATCTAAAAGTGACTGAATCTCGATAACTTCTTCGAAATAGTCATAATACCTGCATCACATCAATCAATTGAACAAGCTACTCAGCCGAAACTTCCTACACGACTATTTCGAAAGCAAACTCTAACGATTGACTTTAAATTGACTGTAAACAATCCGGTTCAGCAATTCAACCACTAATCTTACTGTCCACAGCGGAAAAAAGGTCAAAAGTAAATCAAACTTGAGGTTATCCCATTTCCGCCACACCACCGGATCTGAACAGTTCTCTCGACCCGTACGTCTTCTATTGTGTGCAGAAAAAGAACGAACTTCAAACATCACAGTTTCTCGCCCCTCCCCCACATCAAGGAACAAAACATCTGCCCATCTCACGTCCATCGCATAACCATTCGGAGAGAAACCGAAACATAAGTCATTGCTATTTTCCCCAAGAAAAGACATTTGCTCCGGAGGTCGTCCCTTCACTGGCAGGACTTTTGCTCCCGGACACGAATCGGACTTGTCTGGGTGCTTTTCTTGAGAAGACCCATCCACCGAATGCGAGATGAGTGGTTCTTGTTGTGAAATTCCGGTTGGACAAACATAAATTTTGGCCAACGAAGCGGGACGATTTTCGGAACCGGACCCCGCATGGACACGGAAAGCGGCGTATAATTCTTACATCCCCCAAAAGTACTCCCAGTGGTGTCGTAAAAGACATTAATGTTTATTGGCCACCTACCGAGAGCGGTATGATTCGGAATGTTTGGTCACAAACCCACGCTGAGTCGAAAGGGTTTTTCCTCCTCCACTAGCAGATAAATCACCTCCTAATTGATTGGAAGGGTGAGGATGGGTTTCCACAAAACAAAAAAAAAAAACGGACCCCCACCACCAGCAGAACCCGAAGGCAGGGCAGGGCAGTGTGATAACAAGCAATCAACGTCAAATTATTGTTCCCCGTGCTGAGAGCGTCACTCTCAAATGATTTAATCTATCGGAAATCTTCTGGGGCTGTATGTAAGGAGCAACGAAAAAAAATGAGATGTAAAGAAGAAGAAGAAGAACCGACAAACAACAATGAGGGTGGAATTAGCTGTTGATCTTATTTTTTGTCTCACAAAGTAAAAAAATCAGCATCATGAATCTGTGGGGACTTACTTGGGTTAGCAGAGGCGCAGCAAGCGCTGGGTTACAATAACTATCGATGATATTTAATGACGCTTGGTCTAAAAATTCTTTTTTGTTCATGAAAGACGGAGTAAATTAGCAGTTGATTGAAAACAGGAACAAATTGGTATCTCGAAATGGTCCTGGGGAGTTACAATTGGAATGAACAAAATTTCAAGTTTGAAATCTAGGAGTTTTCAAATTATTTCGAGCGCTCGACACTGAAGAAGTTTGTAAGTCGCAGACAAACAGGCCTATTCTAAATCAACAGGCTTTTATGAAGGTGCTTTAAAAACAAGTAAAGTCTCCCTCCTCTTAATTGGATAATCCAAGAAATTCTTAAAACTGTGTTTGTGATTGGTTCAATCTTCAGGATGCCCTTGTTGACGTTCTTCGCCATAGGAATGCAACCGTGATTAACCTCGAAGATCGAAAAGCATTGAACCGGTGACATAATTTTGTAGTTCAGCTAGAATTACTTTCGGCCAGATGGCTTTGGAAACGGCCAAGCATTGACGTTCCAGAACTCGCTTCTACTGTTGCAACCCGCACGAACCAGTCGCGGTCAGGTTTGATCACAGCAATTCTGCCAAGTAACCATTTCTCCAGTGGCAGTCTCTCGTCCTTTAGCTACGATCGATCTAACTAACTCTCTTCTTTCCAACGGTAGCGGTTCTGCAACGTGAGAAAGTACTCGTTATGCTAGCGATTCCAAAAATGTTTCGTCACTCTCTGCACACATTGCCACCGGGGTAAGCGATTCTCTGAAACTTCTGTCAGGTACTGCATTCAGTTGTCTACCAGCTATAAAATGTTCTGGCGTAGAGCAAGTTCATCATTTGGACTATTTGGCAAAGGTGTGTTATTGGTCGGGAGTTGAGTTGAGCTTCGACCTGTATCAACGCAGTATCGAATTCCGACTCGGTGAAATTTGCATTTCCGATGATCTTGCGAAGCAGAGTCTTCCAAACTCCTCCAAAACTTCGTCTTCAGTGAAAGCGTTGACAACTGCCTCTCGATGATGCTGCGTGATGAATCTGCGTCAAAGTTCACCTAGCTCGCAATGCGTTTAACAATCCTTCCCATTCCCCAACTCTTCGGCGGCAGATTATCGTCACGCACAAAAACTTCGATTTTGATAGCTGATTTCCAGCGTTTCGACCGGCACTTTTTAATTCGCACAAATACTCCTGTCGCCATCTTCTCCAGAAATCTTGCAGCAGCCGTTGAATTAACTGGTACTCATTGAGACGGTTTAACGCAATTCTTTTCAAATTCGGTTCGGGCATTGACTGCAAGGACGAACAGACCAAGAAATGTCCAGGCGTTAGAGGCTTAATATCAATGGGATCGTCAGGTCGAGAATTGAGACAACCTTCAACCTGTACCAGAAGTGTCAACCAAATCTTCTGTCAACAAAGCAGTGTTTCCTATGACCTAGATTAAGTGGGCTTTAGCCGATCGCACCGCTGCCTGCCACAATCTCCCAAAATGGCTGGATTAAAATGCCACTGAGCTACATTCTCAGCGCACTCCTTGATCACTCTTTCGTGGTGTTTTTTGCTCCGTAGCAGTTTCATAAAGTCTTGCATCGTGTTCCTTGCACCAAAAGAGTTAGTTCCATTACCGGAAAACAGGTCCGAACATTTCCCTCTCCTCGTGATGAGAGCCTACAGGAATCATTCTGGGATCAAGTCAGTTACCAACTCTAAATGAACCGCTTTTGTTCAAAGGCATTCTAAAACTGCAGCATTAACCTTGATTACCGGTCGCCGGGAGGAGTTCAGAAGAGTTGCTTAAAATATTATTTCGCATCTTTTGAAAAAAAAACACGCCTAACCTTTCATAAGGGCTTAACTACACTTTCAAATTTTAACTTTTTCCAGCTACGAGATAACGGATTGTTGTCCTGGACAAAGTTGTAGAACAGGTAATTTTAAGAAAAGTTGCTGAAGACACTACACACCTAGAAAATTTAACAGTATTCGGTAGTTTTTTACCGAACTTTCAACAGCTGAATTCTGCTGAATATTCTGCTAAAAAAATAACCGGAACAAATTTTACCGAAATCCGTTAAATCGGATTACCGAACTGTTCAGCTGTTGAATGTTCGGTAAAAATTTACCGAATACTGTAAAATTTTCTAAGTGTGTAAGTTTCTAGATCCTAACGTTAAAGAGATATAATTGGTGTTCTTCTAGCACTACGTCAAAACTGCTTTTTTTTTTGATAATTAGTACTTTGTTCAAATTTGACGATTTTAATATGTTCTAAGAAATTGTAGGAAATAATTAAATACACAGTTTTGATGAACACGTCAATGCTCTCTGATGACCACATTTTGATATCTGGTGATTTAAGTGTCTGAGTGACGTCATAATCGTTCACCTCAAAAAGTGTGGGTGGGCCCTGGTGGGGTCTAAAACAGATTATATTTGAAAGCTTATCTTATGAACAAGTATTCCTGAAATTTTCAGCGTTGGGTACTGAAGGGTACCTGGTTAATTCTTAGTACAAAAAAGTTTAGTAGCAGAAAAAAATAAGCTGAATAATGTAATATTATCTATTTTAAAACGGGCGTTATAGAATCCCAAAACTAGACGTCACCAGCAAGATAGTTTGGGGTGATCCATAAATAAAGAAGCATATTTTTACCTGTCTTAGATCTGATGCCTTCACTCGTATTTTGACTTCATATTTAAGATAATTTGTCAAAAGAACCTTGCTGTTTTTGTAAACAAAATCAAATAGACCCTTTTGAAAAACTCTTTGAAATATATGTCTCGTGCCTACTTTTGAAACCCTCTTCACACCCTACCGAAATGCTACGTAATCTATGTATGTTCCCTTTACAAAGTTATGCACAGCGAAACGCAAGCAGCAATTTAGAGCATCAGTTGTGACATCATGTTGAAAGCTCAACATTTTATCTACAAAAGTAGTAAATTTCAAAATACAATAGTTGCAATTTGACCTATTAACAAAAATATATCGCATTTTGAATAGACTGGGTACATAACAGAGCACAGTGGACCACTCACCTTCTTATTTGTTGAATATTATGACGCATCCGCAATATTAATTGACTAATAGTTATTAATATTTCTAACAAACGTTTTTCTGGGTAACCTTCAGTATCCAACGCTTTAAATTTTAGATGTACTAGTTCAGAAGACGATCTATTAAATATAATCGGTTTGAGACTGCGCCAGGACCTGCCCAGCTTTCTTCTAGTTTAATGAGCATTACGTCACATACTGTTACTGTTCATACCATTTCAAAATAAGGATTTACTAGGTACCCTTTGGTACCCAACACTGAAAATTTCAAGATCACTAGTTCATAAGATGTTCTTCCATACACATTTAATTTGAGACCCCGCCAGGACCCTGATATATATTTTTAGTTGATTGAACATAACGTCACATGCGAAATATAAATTGTCTTATAACCTGTACTATTTCATACTGACGTTTTACTAGGTACCCTTCAGTACCCAACGCTGAAAATTTCTGGAATATTTGTTCATAAGATAATCTTTCAAATACAATCTGTTTCAGACACCACCCGAGCCCGCCCACACTTTTTGAGGCGGACGATTATGACGTCACACAGACACTTAAATCACCAGATATCAAAATGTGGTCTTCAGAGAGCAGCAGCAAAAATGTGTATTTTAATAATTCCTACCATTTCTTAGAACATATTGAAATCGTCAAATTTGAACATATTACTAATTATCTCAAAAAAAAGTTTAAGGCTAGCGCTGAAAGAAAACCAATTAAATCTCTTTAACGTTGGACTCTGGAAACTTAGTGTCTTCGGCAGCTTTTCTTAAAATTATCTGCTCTACAACTTTGTGGAGAACAACAATCCGTTATCTCGTAGCTGGAAAAAGTTAGAATTTAAAAGTGTTGTTAAGCCCTTATGAAAGGTTAGGCGTGTTTTTTTCAAAAGATGCGAAATAATATTATAAGCAACTCTTCTGAAGACTTCTTGTCGATAAAATGATGGCGAAAGGGTGCAAATTTTTATGACCGTCTTTTTTTCTGAATTGTGCCACTGTGCGCTGGCAGCTCCCCCATAAACTGCTGAACTAGTACGGGTTTGATACGAAGCATTTTAAACATTGACGGACGATGTTAACGCTTCTTCCTCCTACCGACCAGAACCGCATACGAACAACTCCGAGTAGCAGCTGCAGGACAGGTGATAATGCTGAAGAACCATTCGAGTAAACTTATGCCGTGCAGGAAGAACCATCGGGTGTTTTGTTTCTTCTAGGCGACACCCAATTCTAATAACTCGATCCTCAGAAATGTATGGGTTGAATCATCGAAGTGACGAAGTGACGAATCGAAGTCTTCTGGATACTCACTCTCCCTTCAAAAGTACCTTCCACTCATCAGCAGAAACTTTCTGTCGAACGATTGTAAATTCTGCCTCCTGAGTTCCTGAGATTTTAATCAAACGCAGCCAGATCGCTGTTTTCCGTATGAGGTTGGAATACGATGCAAACTTTTCCAAGTACTATCCGGTGAATTCCGTGTTCACAGAAGTTGTGTAAACTGCTGTGTGACGTGCTTCGTCCTCAGACTCTTCCGATCCGAATTCGTTAGGTGATATTGGCCAACAATACGGAGATTCCTACATCCAATCTGGTCCCTCCCACCAGAAGGTGTTATTGACAATGTCATCCGGTGAAATCGCTCTGGAGATCAAATCCGCCGTGATGAGACGTACCTCCATTTTTATGGATCTGCGATACTTTGGATTTCTTAGACCCGATTCGCGACAAAAGTGGTGTTTGTGGAGAGGCTTGTATCCATCGCGAAACACAAGTTGAGTCCGTCTAATAATATGCAGAAGTGGAAGTCCTCATAGAATTTTGGATCTTCTCATATAATAACTCCGTCAATAGTGCACACCACACAGTTCCAAACTTGGAATTGACTGTGCCTTCAGCTGTGTCTACAGTGAATTTGGACGACAACAGTCGAACCATGAGGTTTTCTACCGAATCCTGGCTTTTTGCATAGACACATCCTCCACATGCCTTACTCGAAGCGTCGGAAAAGCTGCGAAGCTCGCTTCAGGAATAATAATCAAAACAATCGGAATATATATCGTTGAATAAAGGATGCTCAACATAGTATTTCCTGCACATCTCACCTACCGTCGGAGGCAGTAACTGATACCAGTCCAATCTGCATGATGCTTTTAGCTGCAGTGATAGCAGCTCCAAGTAGTCCTAGCGGATCAAAAAGACTGGCGATCACCGAAAGAACCTGTCGTTTGGTCGGCTTGCTTGCTGTATTCCATTCCGGGATGCTGAACTGTAACCTTAGTTGATCGGTTATGGGTACCCAGCAAACACAGGATCGTATATGATAGCGGATAAGAGTGCAAAGTGGAGGCGATATACGTACAGGGGACGATCAAAAAGGAGAAGACTAGCAAAATTTTGTCCAGATTCAGTGATACAGTTAGGTGAATAATTAATCGATTTTGATGAAACTAAAAACGTTCGACGGAATTATTCTGGCAACAGATTTTTGAGGTATGTCAAATAGCTATTTAGCTTGTTAGTAGAACCGGAAATATTATAGTTTTCTCAGAAATTAAAATTCATAACAAGTCTGTCAGTGGTTAAAGATCTTGAATCAACCCATAAACAACCGAGATATGGCCATTTCCGTAAAATGTGATTTTTACCCTATTGCTTGACACTTCTTATGTTGAAAAACATAACTCCTTTTTAATTTATCTGTAACTCTGCGTACCCTTAACCAAATTAGATGCAACTTTTTTCATACGATTACAAATTTATTCTTGTTTTTGGAAGAGTAGCGGACATTTCGTTATTTTCCGTAGTTCCGGATTCATTATCGGGAATCGTGAAGGAAGTACCCTACCAGTGTAATGGCCAGAGTTAGAACTGTATCAAACCTGGCTTGCGACACATCAAACTTCATGATTTTACAAAACAATACCGCTGGTGGTCAACCTGAGAGTATTCGGTCACATTGGCCACACCTGGTGACGTTGCGGATTCCGGGTTCCCCCGGGGAATTGGCGAGATATAGAACGATTCCAAACTATGGATTGCGACACATCAAACTTCATGATTTTACAAATCAAGATTACTGGTGCTCAACCTGAGAGTTTTCGGTCACATTGGTCAGACCTGGTGACGCTCCGGGATCCGGGTTCCCCCAGGGAAGTGGCTGGATTTAGAACGATGTCCAACCTGGCTAGCAACACATCAAACTTCATGATTTTACAAACCAATACCACTGGTGGCGAATCTGAGGTTTCTATTGTGGGCATCACGATTCAATGGCAAATTATTCAAACATAGTTTCGAAAATATATAAAAGTTCGGATATGCTAACAATAATTCAGTTATTTTGATTAGATAGATTGTTTCAAAGGAAAATCGCGTTTAATAAGGCGTGGGTCCACCATTCACATTCAAAACGGCTAGGATACGCCTAGGTATAGAATCGTACAATTTTCGGATTGTTTCGATAGGTATTTTATACCACTCATCGATCAAAACCTTCTCTAACGCTTTAAGAGACGATGGTGGTGGAAATACACTTCTCACGCGTGCTTCTAATGTAGACCAAAGTGGCTCGATAATGTTGAGGTCTGGTGACTGTGCTGGCCAATCAAGGTGATGAAAGTCTGTGTCATGCTCTTCGTACCACGCCTTTATGATTTGAGCAGTGTGGATTGGAGCGTTGTCATCTTGGAAGATTCCTCTGCCATCAGGAAAGATGGTCTTCATCATTGGCAGCACCTGTTGGGCAATTGTGTTATTTTAAGTATATTGTGAAGGTTTTCTAAAAAATACCCGGTCATCCAATATTTCTTGATAATCTTTGGCCTTTATTTTTCCCTTCATAGCAACTAAAGGCCCAAGAGAATGCCACGATATTGCACCCCATACCATAACTGACCCCCGCCATGTTTAACGGTTGGCGAAGGCAGCCAGGGTTGTAGGCTTCTCCAGGAGTTCGCCATACGTACACTCGACCTGTAGTTGGAAACAAGGTAAAGGATGATTCCTCCGACCACACAACTTGGTTCCATTGATCTGGCGTCCATTCCTTATGATCTTTGCACCAGCGCTTCCTGTTTACCGCGTTTTGCGGTTTTATTAGCGGTTTAGAAATGGCCGCACGAGCGTAAAGATTCATGTCGTGCAGCTCCTTCGGACAGTTGATGTAGAACTGGTTCTTGGCGCATTGTTCAAAGCAGCAGTTGCTTTAACAGCAATAATGCGTCTGTCTGCTTTGACTATGCGCTTCAACGAACGTTGCTGCCGGTCATCCATCTTCTGCTTCCGTCCACAGCTACTTTTATCAGGCGATGTTTTTCCATGTTTTTTAAATTCCGACATTATCCGGCAAACTGTGGCCCTGGTAACACCAACCAGTTTGCATGTTTCAGCGATCGAAGCATCGGCTTCTCGAGCACCCACTATACGGCCCCGTTGAAATTCCGTAAGCTCTAATGCAGTGGTGCTCATCCTGAGGCCCGCGGGCCGCATGCGGCCCGCCGAGGCGACAATTGCGGCCCGCGATAGCGTTTGAGAAATATGAGAACTTCATTGAATATGTAGCTATTTGCTGTTCGATTTGAGTTGCATTTCTTACTGTGCAATAATTGTGATTCTCATAGTTTTATGTGAACAATTTTTACCGTGCTTGTTACACAGCTGATGAATTACCAAAAAGGCGGGATAGAAAGAAAGAGAGAATGCAGTCATATTTTCGTTCCCGCAACCACAGGTTCATTCTCTTTCACCATTCAGTGTCTGTTGTCAATTGGTTCCGTTCTGTAGTCGCCTGCGTAGTTCTGAGAAGTTTCGAGCAATTATTCAGTGAAAATGGAAGCCAGCACTAGCAAAAAACGGAAAGTGGCTGATGAAGGACGTGTTTTCCAGGAGAAGTGGTCTGAAATGTTTTTCTTTACGTGCATTAATCAAAAACCGGTGTGTATGATTTGCAACGAAGCTGTTGCAGTTATGAAGGAATTTAATGTGAAGTGTCACTACGAGTCGAAACATGCGTCAAAAATGGATAAATATGTCGGTGTGGCGCGGGCTGAAAAATGTGCTGAGTTCAGGGGAAATTTGAGTAGCCAGCAAAACTTTTTTGTGAGAAGAAAGCAAGAAAACGAGTTGTGCACAGAGGCAAGCTTCATTATCGCAGAAAAACTCGCTTCCCATTCGAAGCCATTTTCTGATGGCGAGTTTGTTAAGGAATGTATGGAAGCTGTGGTTCAAATGATTTGTCCCGAAAAAAGTCGCATCTTTGCGCAAGTGAGTTTGTCGCAGGCGACCATCACCAGGCGGGTTGAAGACTTTGCTGAAAATCTTGTGTTGAGTTTGAAGGAAAAAGTTGCCAGCTTTGAATTTTATTCAGTGGCGCTGACACAGCTCAATGGGCAGTTTTTATCCGCGGCATATCTAAGAAATTTGAGGTGACTGAGGAATTGGCAAGCCTTTTCCCCATGAAAGGAACGACGAAGGGCATTGATATCTTTAATGCTCTGTGCGCTGTTCTAGAAAAGTTTGATTTACCGCTGAAGAAAATGTCCGGAGTTGTTACCGATGGAGCTCCCGCTATGTGTGGTATGTATTTTGTTTTCCATCTTATTTAAATTATTCAAGCTTATACCGCAGTGTAAAGACGTGCAAGCTCCTTAAAATTCTTGCCTAAAATGTTGTGCTAGTTTGAACGTCGCCTTTTGACAGTACTGGCATTATCACATTTATTATGGACATTTGATGTATTTGGCGCTGGCATCAGGCCGTCAGTTTATTTACTTCTTACTTGAAGGGTTGCATACAAATTGATGCAAAATATTCAGCTTTATCAGATTTACGGCCTTGGAAAATTTAGTACCAAGGATGGTGTTAAATTTTAGGTATTTTTCTTCATACATTTATGTATGTTTAAATTTATTTATTTATTGCTATTTATTGAAATGTTTGAGCTTGTTTGTCTGTTCTCTGTGCTTAATCATTTTATTACTGAAAAAAAAAATGTTTATTCATAGGAAAACATGAAGGTGCAATTGCCCATCTTCGAAAATTACCAGAAGTGTCAGAGCAATTCTCCCTGTACCATTGCATCGTGCACCAGGAGAACCTCTGCGCCAAAAGCGTGGGATTCGAAGATGTCATGAAAGATGTCATCAAAGTAGTTAATTTCATCCGATCGCACGCATTGAACCATCGAGAATTTCAGGCTCTTCTAGTAGACACGGATGCAGAATATGGTGACGTACCATATTATACTGAGGTACGTTGGCTGAGCAGGGGAAAGGTGCTGCGACGCGTATTTGATCTTCGGAAAGAAATCGTCGAATTCATGGAGAGCAAAGGTAAGTCAGTGAAGTTTTTCGATAATGCGGAGTGGGTGACAGATCTGGCTTTCCTTACTGACATTACAACGCACCTGAACGATTTGAATTTAAGTCTCCAGGGTAAAGGCAAATTGTTGCACAGCATGTTTAATCAAATCAATACATTTGAAAACAAACTCGTGTTGTGGGAGAAACAGATGAAAATTCTAAATTTTGCCCATTTCCCTACTCTCGGAAAATGCAATGTGACGTTGACTAAAAAATACGTTGACGCACTCCAAACAATGAAAAATGATTTTTCTCGTAGATTTGGAGATTTCAAAGCGCATGACAAAATTCTAAAACTTCTTTCTTCTCCATTCAGTGTTGATGCCGAACAAGCCCCAGATAATAACCAAATGGAACTAATTGAGTTACAGTGCGACACGGAACTGCGAGAAAAATTTGATCGACAAGATTTGTTGGAGTTCTATGCCAAATTTGTTCCGGAAAAGCGCTTCCCAGAGCTGCAAAATCATGCTCTTTTCGTAGCTTCTTTGTTTGGATTCACATACATTTGTGAACAACTGTTTTCCGTGATGAAGCAAGTAAAGTCAAAAGCAAGAAATAAGATAAGTGATGAACATTTGGACAATTCATTGCGTATTTCGACCTCTAGCATGAAGGCTGATCTCGATAAGCTTGCTCAAGAAAAGTATAAGTTAATTATGTATTAAAATGCGAAAAGTTTTTTTTATTGATTTTCAAATAAATTGAACGTGATATAAATCTACATTTTGTTGTTTGTATTTTTTTTTATTTTGGAAGAAAGAGCATTGCTTTACATTTCAGGTACATCTAGTAACGTGGTACTAGTAACGTGGCCTCAAAATAAGCTGTTTTTTATTAATTATTTTAAGCCATTAAAAATAACTCATTGCGGCCCGTGGCATTGGCGCAAAATTTCATTTTGGCCCGCTGCAAGCATCTACCTGAGCACCACTGCTCTAATGGCATTTCGAACTGCACACTTCAGCACTTAACCTTGATTTTTCCCATGCGCAAGCACTCAATCCTTTCACCTTTTGTCTTCTTCTATGCAAACATGTACACGGATAAAAAATAATACCCAATTTGAGTTCTATTCCGCCAGGTCGATGGTTCCGTACGCCAAATTAATTTTGAGTTATTTTCCAATTCATTTTGAGTTATTCATTTTGAGTTATTTTTAGTTTAGGTATTGTTTTGTAAAATCATGAAGTTTGATGTGTCGCAAGCCAGGTTTGATACAGTTCTAACTCTGGCCATTACACTGGTAGGGTACTTCCTTCACGATTCGCGATCATGAATCTGGAACTACGGAAAATAACGAAATGTCCACTACTCTTCCAAAAACTAGGATAAATTGTCACAATAGATCTAAAACTTGGTCGCAGTGACGAAAATAGCCGACACGGAATAATAAAAAACATAAGAAGTGTCAGGCAATTGGGTAAAAAACTACATTTTACGGAAATAGCCATATCTCGGTTGTTTATGGGTTGATTCACGATCTTTAACCACTGACAGACTTGTTATGAATTTTAATTTCTGAGAAAAATATAATATTTTCGATTTTCAAGTAACATAAAAAATAACGAGCTGCAGAAAATTAGCACATTTGACATAACCTCAAAGTATCCGTGATATCTCCGGTGCCCGGAAGTCAAATCAAATTTTGAATAAACATGCTGAAACTAGAATAAATTCCCCGTCGAACGTTTTTAGTTTCATCAAAATCGGTTAATTATTCATCGAACTGTATCACTTTGAATCTGGACAAAATTTTGCTAGTCTTCTCCTTTTTGATCATCCCCTGTACATTTTACATGAAGTCAAATGGACGCATTTACGTATATCGCCTCCACTTTGTACTTATATCCGCTATCTTATACGATTTTGTGTTTGCTGGGTATCCAAGTCAACCCTAAGGTTTTAACAGTCGGATCAGGGTCTAGATCAATTCCTTCCGACATTTGAATCGCCAGAAAGGCCCCAGAGACACCTGTCAATACCAATGGATTGTTCGATGCTCATTTCCTAAGTTCGAAGTGGAAGTTATCCTATTGAGTAGCTAACTGTTGTGCAGCCATTACCTTATCAGCTCCAGTGATAACGTCGTCCATGTACGTATCCTCCGTGGCCACTCTTGCAACCATTGGGTAGTCTGTTCCCCCCTCCATTTCAATCTGATTCAATGTGCGCGTTGCTAGAAACGGCGCAGGCTTCGTTCCGAACGTAACTGTACGTGTCCTCCTGTAGAATCAAAATTTGCCGCAACATTTTTATTACGAGCTACACGACTCCGTAACATGATCGATCGAAAGTCCTCCTGTACAATCGCTCCCACCAACAGAGCGTCGTTGAGCGAAATGCCAGATGGAGCTAGATTCCTTAATAACGGGATGATGTGGCAGATAGTAAGGTTTTGCGTGATCAGCCGTATTCTTAATCTTCGTCATATGCCCCAATTGAATGTATTCCATCATAAACTGATATGGTACAGTTCTCGCAGACCAACACCCCTCTTCACATGCTTTGAAGCCGCCGGAATGCGATGTCGCTAGATTCACCCATCCGGGAAATTGCCTCTTGATTCTTTGGCAACGAAATAGAGTACCGACCTTCGGATTCCCTGAAAACCAACTTCTGAAAGATTTCCTCACATTTTCCTTCGTCCAACGACAGAACCTTGAAATAAAGGGTGAACGGAATCAAATTGCGACACACACATATGCGGCAAAATTCTCCCGTTCAACCAATCAGCTTCAAACTTTCAGGGAGTGAAATAAAACATGTTATGAATGTTTTCGCATGTTTGTTCTATTAAATTTCAATTCCATATCCAAGAGCATGAACCTTCTTCTTTACAGAGGAGTACTGTACAACATTTCGGCCAACTTTTGTTTTTGCGTGGCAATCCATTTTTTTCATCATATCTTCCTCCGCTTTCGCTTCCTTAGGATGCTTCTAAAGTGCCTGCTTCATGAAGGCCCAGTACTTTTCAATTGGCCGCAGTTCCGGTGCATTCGGGGGATTGAGATGCTTCGGCACGAAATTGACCTCCTTAGCCTTGTAAGGAGTGTATCGAATATAAGCTATCCACATACATTTGCGTTGAACGCATGTATTTGTGATGGTTTTTTATGCTCTGAACACTGCATGCTGTGCGTTTGACTGTCAGCTTTCTTTTGTTTACTTGTTTGTGCGGTTCAAATTCTGCGTGTTCAAAATGTCGCGTATTGAAATGGAAGTGAAAATTAAGGTTCTGGACACATGGCTAAGTGAGAAGGGTATTACTATGCGAAAATTAGCGAAGCGGTTTGGCATTCATCATGCGAGTGTTAAAACCATCATTAATAAGTTTGGGGAACACTATTCTTTGGATGAGCTACCAGGAAGAGGCAGAAAACCCGGTTCTTCCAACCCGAAACTGGAGCAGAAAGTGGTATATCTAATCACGAAGAACAAATCAATGTCAATACGTGATTTGGCCAAAAAAGCAGGAACGAGTGTCGAAATGATCCAGCGTATCAAGAGGCGAAACCACCTGAAGACCTGAGGAGGAATTGATAAATAAAAACAGAAAGAACTCAAAAACATGCGTATACGCCAACTTCTTGGCGTAGACGGTTTTCAAACTTTACCAGATCTCCTTTGAAGTTACCTTCTCCCGTACGACGTCCAACAGATCGTCGTGGATGATTGCAATCAACAGGTTTGCAGTTTTCTGGTCTTTCTCCTGGAACTTCGGGATATCAGCTGCTACTGCCGTAGGGTCATTTTGACAGCTTTCAGCAGATCAATGGACTTCAATTACATTTCTAACCGATAGCGCCAGCCGAGAAGAATCGAATAACTTGAAAACTGGTCTTAGTACTTAAGAGTTCAGATTAAGAGGTAACATACTTTAGGATAATTGTTCCCACAATGTTATGCGAATTGAGGTAAGCCAATACCAAAATAGTACCTCTCAGGATTTCCCAGGTATCCGGAATGACAAGTTTTATTTTTCGAGGGATATTTGGCTTGTAATTCGTAGGTATTTTGTTCAGGTATTTTACCTCTTAATCTGAGCTCTTTAATACCAGGGCCAGTTATCGAGATCAAAATGCGGTATTCATGTGTTGTTGTCTCCTGCTCGGGCAGTTATCGTATCCGGTTCCCGAAAACAGTGGTATCCTGTGGACCGATTCCTTGAGTGTGTCACCCATAGCCTCTTGAAACAACGGTAGTCGCAGTTGGCAGGAATAACGTTTCATTATAACTAGCTTGATGGAGAGTTGATTTGGGACTAAGAAAATTACAACATCAGTTTATTAAAGAAAACTTCGATTGCTATGAAGGTCAGCCGCTTGATCACAGTTTCATATAAATTTTGAAAATATGCGTCAGTTCTTCCAGTCAAATGAGCTGAAGGAATTTAAGGAAAGTGATTGCCTCACCTAGATAAGAACACTAGGACCGTACAAATGTTCAATCCCTATCCGATCCTATCCTAAGATATGTCGGAACTTATTCCAGCATTACTTTGGGGATATTTGAATAGCTGGTCTCTGCCCTTCGGTTCAGAAAGGGGTGTCGGCACGTTCTGCCGACTTAGTCGCGGCAGATTTCATGTGTGAATAGACTGCCACATCATCGTTCAAAAGTGATGTAGAAGGAGATGTTCGCCCATCACCATGAGACACCAAGAGTGGACAGTAATGTTTGCTAGAATGAAAGATATGAAGAGAAAGTGTTGAAAATTCTGTCAGTGTGCGGTAGGATGGAAATAGAATAGAAGTATTGAAAATTGAGCGAAAGGGCATGGGTAAAGTAGTGCTCGATCCAAGGACGTTACCTTTGCCTAACATCCCACTGCGGGGTAGGTCGAAGCACGGACGAATCCGCCACCTCAACAGGCAAAAGTAACGTATTGGTACGCGCTCATGTGCTCGTTACTCCACCCACGGAGAATACAAAACATAAAAATTAGAGTATGTAATGTTGATCATGTGGAACATCAAGATTTGAACTCAAGCATAGTTTGGAGTACTTTGAGTATTCTAGACATTCTGTAACATTAACATTACACCGTTGCAATGCCCTATGGAGCAATTTTAGCTCATTGGTATGGTGAAGACATCCTAAATAGACTTGTTGATCATGTAGAACATCAACATCTGTATTCAAGGATAGTTTGGAGTACCGTAGGTATTTTATAACTACTGTTATATCTAGAAATTAGAAGAAAATATCTATTACAGTACAATGAAAAATGTCTATTACAGCACAATAATGTTCCGTGGAGCTTTTCCAACTAAAAGTAAGGTCAAGACATCGTCAATCTCTTTATTGATCACCTACAGGGTTTTTAATCAGTTTGAAAACCCTTTAAAATAGTGTTAAAAAATTAAAGATATTCCAAGATATTCTTTTCTGAGTCAATTTTTAGTGAAGCCATGTATATTGAGCTGAGAGCAACCCCCTTTTGTGCTGTATGATGAGCTTGAGCCGTTTCCTAAAAGTATCGCACGCAGCACGCTCCGGGTCCATCGGAATTTTGTCGTAAATCTTCGAAATAAGTTTCTTAAATTATCCGTAGTGCTCACTTGATGTTCGCCAGTATGGCCAGTATGTACAACCATACATAAAAGCTCAGGGGATTAAGGTCAGAGAGCTAGGGGGCCACAAAGTCTTATCGAGAAATCCATCAATTCTCCCGACACCACGCTTGGACGATATTGTGGCTGTGTGTGCCGGTGCGCCGTCCTGTTGAAAGACGTAATGATCTTCCCGTAGAGGTCCCGAAGTGCCACAACCTTCCCCAAAACCTCGGTCCGTTTTCACGTTTTTCTCGATAAACTCCAGTGGGAGCTTCCACGCCTGGATACGGCTTCCAAGCCATCTCCGACGAGGCGCTCTGGAAACACGGGATGTTTATGTGGGACGGGGGGTACTAGTCGGCGCTCACAGCCAATCATTATGGACACTATGCGGCTGTTGCAAGATAAAGAGTTTAATCAGAAAACACGAACTCCTGACCTGTGTGCCTCGAAAGTATCAGTTCGACTGTGTCCAAGAGGCTGGACTTCGTTGTTGTCTCCGTTACCCCGTGAACCTTGCGTTTCTTGTACGGCTTGCATCCCAGGTCCTTCGTTATGATGGTGTGGGCAGTCTCGATCGACACATCCAGGTCAGCAGTGGTTTTCCGGATAGAGCGGTTCATTTTTCGACGAACCTGCTCCCTCACCACTTTGATGGCTGCTGCCGTCTTCGCTGAACGGATCTCGTATGGTCCTTGGCCAAGCCCGTCTCCCGGTACCGACGAATGGTAGTATAGACAAAATTCCGCTTCACCTCGTTGGATTTCAACCGCCAGAATATGTTGCCGGGTCGCTCACCTCTCGCAAACAACTTAACTACGACGTCGCGGTAATCAAACAACAAATGACAGCAATTCACCACCGTGTGCGTTGATTAGCCTATATATGAGGCTAAAGCTGACACCAATACCAAATACACAGAATGCACATGGTGCGCACCCAATGAAGTCTATACAGGTGGAGCAAAAATGGTTAAGTTGTATTAGTGGAATGCAAAATACTTTCATTGGGTTCGTGAGACGATGCACAGCCTGTTTTTTGTATACATGCGTGACGTAGATCTCCAAAAATAACAATTCACAACAGCAGCAAATCACTAGGTGGATTGTTTATTTTTTTAAACTTGTTTTGTTATCATTCGCTTGTTTTTGGAGTTCTACGTCATTACCCGAAATCATGCATTGTTTTCATATTTTCGTTAGTAATACCGACAAACACCTTGCTCTTCACCACCTGTGGTGCGCACCTACAGTGGTGGTCATAAAAATAAGGCCATGTGCGTTTTGGTTAAAATTTACTATTTTTAAATGACTCCATGTTTGACCGTCTTCTAAGTGTACACTGGTGAAAATTCTCAGCCCGGTGGTCGTCTGACGTAGATTCTACCATCCGATCCAAATAAATTCATTTTTGTTTCGTCACTCTATAGTACGTTCCGCCATTTCTTGATGCCATCGGGACCAGACCAATTCAAATGTTGTTTCGCAAAATTTAGCCTGTTTCGAATATTCTTTTTACTGAGTAGAGGAACTTTAATAGCCACCCGACCAGCTCTTGAAATCTTCTGCGAATAGTACGTGCACTAATTTCAAGCTGAAGCTCCTGCTTTATTGCTATAGCTGATTTGAAGGGATCATATTTGGAGACATAACGGATTCGACGGTTGGTATGACTTGTTGTTTTACATTTAGGTCCGCGGTTTTCAATATTGTTTTGTCCTTTCAGTGCATTTTACACCATCCAACGAGATGCCCCTACCATTCTAGCGATTTCTCTTTGAGATTTATCTTCACTATGCCATTTCAAAATCAATTGCCTCTCCAAGTGTGAAAAATGAATTGCACGTCACATTTTTGCTGTATATCAAACATAAATAGATTGAATATATTGTTTATCAAGTGTTTTTTAGTTATTAACTAGTTCAACACAGCCTACATCGACGAATTTTGTATAATATTTCAAATTTGAGCGGTTCCGGTTATGTGGCCTTATTTTCGTGTCCAACCGAATTTGACAGCTGCTGGATTAATAAGTCTTCCTCCATGCACGAGAGACACCTAGCAGATTTATTTTCAACTTAATTTGTTACTAACAAAGTTCCTATAATGACAGATAGAGTGAGCTCTTCTTGTGATGTTTTTCACTGTGAATTTTATCGATTTTGTTGTTAGAGTGAAGTGGTGGCCTTATTTTCGTGACCACCACTGTACATAACGATGAAAAGCTGTATTCGAATTTATTGAAAACCTTGTACCACATCAAGATCTGAACTCAAGGATTGTTAGAAAGGGCTAGAACAACTTAGAAAAAACATGTGTTCGCAAATTTTATACTTTTTATGGTTTTTATCACTTGTTCACGCATGTAGCCGGTAAATTATGTTGCAATACGGTGTAGGAAAAATCCGTACTGAACCGGTTACATATTGTATCGTTATGAGGCAGAACAAGACCCTCGCTACACCGCTGCCAACCGCTGGTACCGATCCCTGGAGCGGCCTTTCGTCATTCGTCACTCTCGAGTTGCGATTCATCAAGTGACGCCTAGTGCCGGAAGTATGGGAAAACATCCCAAGAAATAACATGATCCCGTGTGCAGTATTTTTTATCCACTCTCCGTCTGTTCTATTTATCTTTTAGATTTCACCCCCTCCCCCGAAACAATCAACCGGCAGGGGGAGCGAGATGTTTTTGCTTCCGCAAATTCCTGCTAATCTCGTAATTTTCCTCCCGGCCCATCAGGGAGTGGTGTTCTTTTTCTTTTTTTTCTTTTTTTATCGTCGACACAGTCCTTGATGTCTCATATCACCCTCCGACGTTCTCGTAAAAAAAAGGCGGACCAGGAAATGAAAAGAATTCCTTTTATAATTCAATCACATTTTCCGTAGACCCCTCCGGGAAAGCGGAAGAAACAATTTGAGTGAAAAGTATCTGGTTTCTATTTGACGTTTGTCGGTGGGAAATTGACGGTTAAGACGGTTAAGGTTTCCCGCATGCCTGTGCTGAATTTTATTTACTTTCACTTGAACTGCCGTCGTCGTCTTGAAGGGCGGTTGAGTTCCTCTGCGGTTCGGTGACCGGTAGCTGCGGAAGGACGATTGCCTGGCGTGGGAGATGAAATAGCGCCGAAAATTTGCGTTTCAAGAATGATTTAATATCGTTAAGGGAAAGTTTTCCCGTTCTTTTCGCCGAACTAATATGAGCCACGGTATAAAGAGATTAAACGGGAATGTTGTTATAGCTTTCTGGGCGAGCACATTGGGCTAATCTAATTAAGATTTCCATCCAGCGGACTTTTTTTTCTTTCTTTCTCGTCGTCCCTCCCCACCTTCACTGGAGCAGGAATTTTTGGCACACGAAAAAGAAATGAACCGCCATCAACATCAGCTGCTGCATGCAGATTTTCCGTTCTTGCGGCTGGCGATGAAATTAGAAAACATTTCTCATTAGAGAACCCTGTGTGCGTGAGTGTGTTTGTGAATGGGAAAGTCAGAGATCAACCGCAGATCCTTTCCCGGTAGAACTCCGGCGAAAAAACGCCAACCAAAGACGGTTTAAGGAAGATCAAACGGATGCTTCCCAGAAAATTAAAAGAAAGTTTCGCTTCTGGCCGTTTGACCTGAACAGTGTGCGCTCCTGGTCCGGGCTGCGGTGGGTGGGTGGTTTTCCGTTTCGGTGGGATAAGTTCGAACCAAAAGTTGTGTCAGCTCAGTCGTTAGCATGGGTTATTTTTCGCTGAGAGCTGACAGGGGGAGTGTGTGTGTGTGTGTTCTCAGTTTGTTTGCATGTGGGTGTGGTGTTCTAGAATTTATTTTATTTAACTTCCGCTGGTTTGGATATCTTTAGATCCGCCTTCGAAAAGTAAATCCTTCAATCCAGATTTTTTTTTTAATTGAAGACGTTAGATATGGGTCATTCCATCCGAAGTGTCCAAAAAAAAGTTAAAATGTGGACACGACCCTCACGGATTTTAACCAAACTTTGAGGTCATGTGTAAAAATCCAAATTTTAGTGCCGGTTGGACCACCCCTCGGTTAATGGGGCCTCCCTCTTTTTTTTAAGTTTTAGTTTTATTTATATCTCCGTACTTATTATGCCAAAAAACAATGTAATAACTGTTTTTCAAAGGAAATTGTTTGAAAAACTCTTAAAAATATTGGTGTTTTCGGCAGTGTTGCCAAACATGCTAATTTTTCATTTTAATCTGCAATTTTCACTCAATGTAGATATTTTGATTTTAAAAATGAATCATCCTCCTTCTGAACTTTCTCGGATGTGCTCTTAATTCTGAGTATTATTTTTCCGTACTTCTAGGAATCAGGACTTATTTCGTAAACCACTTAACTGGAAGGTAAATTTCCACGTCATCGTGTTCCGCACATAAAAGCCACTAAACATAAAAAACACTAAAGATCTTAGGGTATTTTGAGCCATTCCTGAGATACAGCTTTTTGAAACAATGAACTCCTTGCTTCCCAGTTTTTGTACAATATTAATTTTTTCTTCCATGTATACCCCAAGCAACAAAACGTTCGTTTAAAAATAATTTTATTGGCTTAATCAGCTCACCACAAGATCATGGATAGAATTCTGTTCAGCTCACTTTTTAAGTAATTAACCGAACTTGTAGGTTCACTCCTAATAGCTATGTGTACTTTCAATAGCATGCCTTTAAAGTTCACAAAAAGCTCATTGATACCGCTGTAATGAATGCTATTCAACTGTAAAAATAACTTGTCCAAAATAAAAGGAAAATTAATTTATTTGTGAATCTTTATTTTTTTATTTTTTTTTATCTTTTTTTTCTAATAGGCCATCCCACTGTGATGCTGAAGAATGATTTTTGTTTTATGCAGTCACTATAGGTTTATTTTAAATTGCACAATTTAAGTACTTACTGCTAGTCTCGATCTCGGGTCCTCGTCTTCATAACCAGTACACATACCACGGCTCCATATGGACTTTGTGGAAAACTAAGGTTTTTAACTCCATGTAATGATTCCACAAATCAAGTTGTGTAAATCGTAAAAGAAAGAACTGTTTCTGAACTTCAAATTCATAAAAAAGTTCATATCAAGAATGACTTGAACTTGATAGTTCACGTAAAGTCCATGCGGAACTTTTGAGAACTTGATTTGACATTTGTTGTTTGTTTTGTTTTCATATCAGTTTTCTTCCAACCCTCAATAAGCTGTGACATAAAAACTGGTGACTCTCAATCAACTGCTTTCAACATATATTTTCAGGGATACATTAAGGTAAGAAGTTTCACAAAAGTTCGCATTTTACTTAATAGACGAGCTCAGAAGTTCACATAAAGTTCAAATTTAACTACGCTAAACTTTTTGCTGATTAACATGTAAAAAAGGTTCAACTTAAACCTTATTCTTCAAGAAGTACGGAAAAAGTTTAGGGAATCTTCAAAGTTCAAATGTAGTATATTTCTTCTTCCCTACAAAGCAACAAAGTTTACTTGAAGATATAATGGGACTTAATTGGAACATCTTATATCATGTTCATTTTAAGTACTATTTTTTTTAATCAGCATGAGAGTTCACTTTTAGTCTAAATGAAACTTTATTTGAACACAAAAGTACACCTACAGTTATACCCTAGACTTTGTAAAACTGTCTTACTAGAAATGTCAATCTAATGAGAATTTCTTAAATCAACTGAAGAACCAATTTTTTCAAGTTACGCTCATTGCGAGAAAACAAATGGATTACTCAAAAGCAATTAAGAAGAATGGCTTATTTTATTATCACCGTAAAAAAATATTAGCCAAGTGGGAAAAGGAAAATCAAGTTGTTGCTCAGCCAGGTAATAATAATAGCATATTATTTTAACAAGCGATCACATTTTTAGTGATTTATAGAAATACAACAACCTTCTCGATCTCGGTAGATATTCCGACCCAAGTAGTCAGAGATATTCAAGATACAACATATGTGCCAGATAATAGTCTTGCAGACGACGATGATGATATGGAAGAATTTTCAGCTGGCGATGACGACTTCATTGAATCATTTGAAAAAGATAAAAATGGTGATGCACTGGATCAAATGGACTTGAGTGAATGCATTAGATATTAGGCCCTCATAACGAATCAATCTCATAAGTCTATAAATTTGATAATGGAAATAATAAGGAAGAAAACAAACATGAAAAAGTTGCCCCGCTCCGCTAGAACTTTACTGAAAACTTCGATACAGCAAATTCTGAAATCGTTGAAATTGCTAGTGGACAGTTCTGGTATAGAGATATCAAGCAAAGTCTAAGTGATTATTTTCGGTAAGAAAATACTATTTTGTTTTACCCGGTACACATATCTTTTTCATTTTTTACCTATAGGTGTACAGAACAGTCTTTGAACATCTCGATAAGTATAAATATCGACGGCATTCTAATTTTTAAAAGCAGCAAATTGCAATTTTGGCCCATACTGTTCAATATTTCAGAAATGTCTGAAATTGCACCAATGACGATTGCTATATTTCACGGCCAAAGCAAACCTACAAGCCTTGATGATTTCCTGAATCAATTGGTCGAAGAGTTGAACGATGTACTGAAGCATGGCATATCAATTAACAATCATAAAATAATGGTTAAGCTGAGGTGTTTCATTTGTGATTCACCAGCACGCGCGTTTTTTAAAGGTTTGTTGGAGTTTCGAATACTTATGGTTATTAAGTTAAGGAATAATCGATTTACAGATGTTGCTAATTTTACCTCGAAGAATAGTTGGCTGAAATGCGAGGGTGAAGGCGAGTATTCCCATGAGTCTCGAATGGTAGTTTTTACATCTATAAATAATATGAAACAAACAGACGAAAAATTCAGGCAAAATACATATAACCAACACCAAAAAGCTACTACTCCATTACTGAAAATACCAAGATTGAACTTGATTGAAGATGTAATTGCGGGAGATCGTTTACACTTAATTGATTTAGGTGTAATGAAACGTTTGCTACTTGGATGGAGAGACGGAACATTGGGCTATGATACGAAATTGTCATCTCATTAATCTGGAAAAATATTGCAAATGGTTGGAAATTCGGAAGCTACGAGGGTTGGATTATTTGTCATATTGGACATTACATTATACCAGCATAGTTATGCTAAAAGAGTTTCTTCTTGTCGACAGTTATCATCATTTCTTACTCTTATTTTGCTCCATTACAAATCGAACTGGCATGTTGCTAGAACGATGCAAGAGAAATTTGTGAGTGAGTACATGGAACTATATGGAGAGCAATTTTTGACTAGTAATGTGCATAATCTTCAACATATTGTGGATGAAGTTGAGCGTTTTGGACTGTTACCGACAAAAGCAGCATATCCCTTCGAAAATGCACTGCAACGATTAAAATATCTCCTTCGTAGTGCATGGAAAAGTCAACAGGCTGTCCGAAATAAATTCCAAGGACTATAATACAACTATTCAGTCGCAAGCACGAAAAAAAAGCGATCCTTCTATTAGAACCTGCAGAGGTAAAAATATAGTTGACGTAAATGAAAACTGTTTCATAAATTGTTCTGATAGGAATGGATGGTTTCTAACTCATAAAAACGATATCGTAGGCTTTGAAAATGTTAAAAAATCGTATGCTGCAAATTGGCGGAAAAATCTTAACATCAAAAACAGTTTTCTTTACATATCCAATAGCATCGTCATTTTTGAGTATATATTTCGGTAAAAAAATTCTCTTTCTAAGTTCAGCTGCGATGACATCAAATGAAAACTAGTTGCAGTCGAATATGGTGACTACCACGTATTTATTCCATTGATTCATACATTCGTTAAGTGTAGCATTTTGCATTTAAAAAACCTGAACATCCCTCATTTTGAAGGTGTGTGTGTGTAGATTGTTGCTCCTATTTTGATTTTGGAATTCACTCTTCAGTTGTCAAAATGCCGTCCAAGCAAGAAGAGCAGCGTATCAAAATTTTGCTCGCGCATCGCGAAAATCCGAGCTACTCGCACGCAAAGTTGGCAAAATCGCTAAAAGTTGCCAAATCAACCGTTACAAATGTAATTAAAGTGTTTGGGGAACGTTTGTCGACAGCCAGGAAGTCTGGATCGGGGGGAAATCGAAAACCGGAAGCCGCTGAGACGACAAAGAGAGTTGCCGGTAGTTTCAAGCGAAACCCTAACCTATCTCTCCGTACTTACCTTACCAATCAGTCTAAGGCCTGTGTGTCCCTTGCTGTACATAGAAGTCGTCTCCATTGCACTCGGTCCATGGCCAGCTGTCGCCAGCCGCGCAGTCTGCGAAGTGTCCGCAAATCATCCTCCACCTGGTCGATCCACCTTGCGCGCTGCGCACCTCTTCGTCGTGTTCCAGTCGGATTATTGACGAGAACCATTTTTGCCGGGTTGTTATCCGACATTCTGGTGACATGCCCGGCCCATCGTAATCGCCCGATCTTCGTGGTGTGGACGATTGTAGGTTCTCCTAGCAGCTGATGCAACTCATGGTTCATTCGCCTTCTCCACGATCCGTCTTCCATCTGCACTCCGCCGTAGATGGTACGCAACACCTTCCGTTCAAAAACTCCAAGGGCGCGTTGGTCCTCTGCGCGCATAGTCCACGCTTCATGTCCATAGAGGACTACCGGTCTAATCAGCGTTTTGTAGATGGTTAATTTCGTGCGATGGCGAACTTTTTCGACCGGAGAGTTTTGCGGAGTCCAAAATAAGCACGGTTTCCTGCCATAATACGCCTCTGAATTTCTCTGCTGGTGTCGTTATCGGCGGTCACCAGTGAGCCCAAGTACACGAATTCGTTGACCACCTCGATTTCATCGCCGTCGATACAAACTCGAGCTGGGAGACTCGCCGTTTCTTCCTAGAGCCTCTCCCTTAGCATGTACTTTGTCTTCGACACGTTAATGGCCAGTCCGATCCGTTTGGCCTCAGCCTTCAGTCGAGTGTACATTTCTGCCACCTTCTCAAAATTCCGTGCCATGATGTCGATGTCATCGGCGAAACCAAGTAATCTGGCCGGACTTTCTGAAAATCGTGCCACTCGTGTCTATCCCCGCTCTTCTTATTACACCCTCCAAAGCGATGTTGAACAGCAAGCACGAAAGACCATCACCCTGCCGTAACCCTCTGCGAGTTTCAAAGGGACTCGAGAATGTCCCTGAAACCCGTACTACGCACATCACTCGATCCATCGTTGCCTTGACCAATCTTGTCAGTTTGTCCGGAAAACCGTATTCGTGCACCTCGGAAAACCTATCTCTCCGAGATGCCGCAAATAAGCTGGGTGTATCGTCTACAACCGTGCATCGAGCCAAAAAACGAGCCGGACTATCGACTTACAAGAAGGTAGTGACTCCAAATCGCGATGATAAACAAAATACGACGGCCAAAGCGCGATCCCGGAGGCTGTACACGACGATGCTGACGAAGTTTGACTGCGTGGTAATGGACGACGAAACCTACGTCAAAGCCGACTACAAGCAGCTTCCGGGACAGGAGTTTTATACGGCAAAAGGAAGGGGAAAGGTAGCAGATATTTTCAAGCACACGAAACTGTCAAAGTTCGCAAAGAAATATCTGGTTTGGCAAGCCATCTGTACCTGTGGCTTGAAAAGCAGCATGTTCATAGCTTTCGGGACTGTCAACCAAGAAATTTACGTGAAAGAGTGTTTGAATAAACGTCTGCTGCCTTTCCTGAAGAAACACGGTTGTTCCGTACTGTTTTGGCCGGATTTGGCATCTTGCCATTAAGGTAAAAAGGCCATGGAGTGGTACGCCGCCAACAACGTGCAGGTGGTTCCCAAGGACAAGAACCCTCCCAACACGCCAGAGCTCCGCCCAATTGAGAAATACTGGGCTATTGTCAAGCGGAACCTAAAGAAGACCAAAAAAACTGCTAAGGACGAGCAGCAGTTCAAGGCAAACTGGCTTTCTGCGGCGGAGAAGGTGGACAAGGTGGCTGTACAAAATCTGATGGCAGGGGTCAAGCGTAAGGCCCGGCAATTCGGATTTGGAAAAGCGGAAGCCTAACTGAATATTTTTCCTGAATTTTATACTAATTGAACTTGAAAAAGAAATTTAATTTGATTTTTTAAATAAACGATTTCACCGATTTACACGCGTTTTCCCTTGACCAAATTTTGACCGTATCACCCTTTAGACGTTGCAACTAGTGTACTTCAGAATTTACTTCGCATTCGTGTTTAAGAGAAAAATAAACGTAATTAAATTCATTTAGTACTTCAACACATTTGTATATCAGATCAATGAATGCATTTGTAATCTGTTTAGAAAAGTTTAGTAATAAAATAATATAACTTGAACTTGAATCAAACAAGGCCTCATTTGAATCCAACTTATAAGAATTTTGATTAAAATCTCAATATTCATGGGAAGAATAATGCTACCAATCTTCGTATATATTGTGTGGATTATGAATATAATCATCTTTTAACAACCCTCTGACCCTTGACTATATGACGCATCCTTGCTGCTCGCATCTTGCCCGCTTGAGGTTTCATACCCTACCCTACATCCTCCAACCCGATCACGTAGCCCGAGAGCTCGACCTCTTTCGTATCCTGGCAGCGGTGAAGGTAAGACGTGTTCTCCATAATTAACTAGAAGAGTACAACACCTCCAAAATGGTTGGTCTCTTGGTGGCCGAAATTGCACATTGGCGATCGTGCCAGGAAACTGGCCATTCTGGGATTGCAGTTTTGTGTAGATAAGTAGTGAGTAATGTAAGCTAAACCGAGGGAATAATGCAGAATCAGGAGACGGAGAGCAAGCAAAAAGTTTCAAGCAGAAGAGTTTCCATAGTAACGGCAAAAGAAAACCAAAATTTACATACCCCATGGAAACAGAGCTTGGTTTGCTTTCAATTTGCTTTTCTCTACAACAATTTCGGGGTTCAGTTGAAGTGCTGATGCCTTTGAACCCGGGAAACAAAAAACAAATAGATAGAGACAAAATGATAATTTGGTAGCGGATCGAGACGACCGCGATTCTGTTCAGGTGGCGGATCGGGACGACCGCGATGGTTGGAACAAAAGAATTGGTAGCGGATCTGGACGACCGCGTTGGACAGATTTGTTGATTAGGCATAAAAGCGGATCGGGACCGGTAACCGGTAACGGTAATATTGGTTGCAAAGAAGGATTCAGCGACGTTGAAAAGACGACAACCGTGATTGACGACGGAAAGAATCAAGACGAAATCAAGTCTGACGATGGTGGATAGGGATTTAGGTATAGAACACCCAACTATGCAAACTGAAAATCAGAATTTTTACCACCGTTTGGAGAAGCTGGGAGAGACACTAAACAAGCTAGTGAGAGCTCTAGGCTCAGGTCATCCATCCATCGGAGCCAACGTGGACCCACATGAAGATGACCATAGCTGGAACACCACCAACGTGAACGTAGCTGTATCGACGAAATCAGCAAGTATTCGATGGAAAAATATCCAGCCATTCCCCAACAACATCCCGGCCAACAGGATGTGGGAACAATGGGCTCGGTTCATCGATCGATTCGAGATCGGCGTATGCTCTTAAAAAAACGATGGCCCAGTGAAGCGCGCACAAATTCTGTTTTTGACAATGGGCGAAATGTTACAAGGCATAACTGGAGCTGCTAGAATTGGCCGAGCTTGAGGATCCCAACAGCTACAACTACAACAAATTCGTAAAGAATACCCTATTTACGTTTTATGGTGGACGTAACAGCCGAACATGGAGGATTTTCTAACATGAAACAGAGCCGAGCGAACTATCACCTTTCACGCGCGCTTGATGGAGAAAATTCGCCTCTGTGGCGGGTGCTCGAAAATGCCGTATTAAACCAGGCGACACAGTCGTGGTAGAACGTCAACCTCGTGGAAAAGAGGAATCACGATTCGACCCTCGTAAGTATACGGTGACTGAAGAACGAAATGACATGCTAGATCTGAGTGACGAAAGCGGTCAGATCTTGAGAATACATGTGTCACAGACAAAGAAGGTATGCCCCTGGAGGCACTCCGAAGAAGCTATCCATTCAGAACGTTCGGAAGCAAACCAAGACACTGCAGAACATTTATCACAAAAAAAATCCACAGGCTGGCGTTGCTGAACATACAATGCGTGCTAAGAGAACACCTCAATATTTGGAAAGTTACATAAGATTTTTTGAAGATGAAGCAAGCTTACATTCACCGAGTTTTAAGGGCATATTTAATCATGTGTTTCAAATCACAATAAACAATTTATTCCCGAGTTTCCAGTTTTTTTTTATTTTGAAGAGGGGTGATGTGTGGATGATGAACACAATCATCCCTTAACAACCCTCTGTATACACCTTGACTATATGACGCATCCCTGCTGCTCGCATCTTGCCCGCTTGAGGTTTCATACAACCCTTCATCCTCCAACCCGATCACGTAGCCCGACAGCTCGACCTCTTTCGTATCCTGGCAGCGGTGAAGGTAAGACGTGTTCTCCATAATTAACTAGAAGAGTACAACAACTCCAAAATGGTTGGTCTCTTAGTGGCCGAAATTGCACATATATAGTCTTGATGACATTTGCTATCCGTTTAGTTACTGCATACTATTCACTGGAATAATCAAAGTTGCTGAAATTTTATTGAATATCAGCATGGTCCAATGTCTCCGATGAATCAATAGCCGACCCAGCATCTTCTGATCCAAGATCGCCGCAACTGCTTTCATCAGCTTGTCCATTCAATTCATTCGGCGGTCCAACGTCAGGCTCTATCTTAACGTCTTGTTCACAAGCTTTCTGTTGTTTCCTTTGTCTAACGTGTCTGGTTCCTCGACGAATACCAGTAGCGATCAAGCGTTAAAAAGTCCGCCAGCTTCCGTTGGGTGACAACTTCTGATTCGTCACTTCCAATTTGTTGAAATAGCTGCAGTACGTTGCGATTTGGCATTATGGCTAGTGTAGGGGCCCACTTGCACTTGTCTAGGTGCACTTTGTTTGAAATGATTTACTGAACAACATATCCAGTGCACATAGCATGCGGTTATCGGCACAGTCACCGCTAACGTTCAATCGTAACCATTTACCCTAAAACGTTACAAATTGAGTTAAAATGAAGGTATAAAACATATACTAATATACCACATTTACCATATTTGATTGAAAAGTGTCGTCCGCAAGTTTAAGCTCCAAGTCAACAAGCTCTTGCTCTTGTTCGATGGGGTAAAATCTAAATGATAGCGGCTCTTTGGTGTTTATTGCACGAGAACTCAATTTTCGGATGGCGTCCAAGATGAACTTGCTTTGAGTGGCGATATCTACTACCCGCTTCTCCAGCAGTTCCATACGGCGATTCGATTGTTGCTGCAGCTCAAGGATTTCACGTAAATATATCTTTGATTGATCTTCAATCACATCCGGTTGTTGAACAGAATTGTATGCCACGTATTGAAAAGTGTCAACATTGTTTTCTGCGATTTCCTCAAAAACAGCAGGCTGGTTTGTTTCCCGAGAGATGATTCCGTACACCATGGTTTGAAAGTTGTCATGGACTTCAGAATTGTTATCTGCGACAGCCATTCGTGACGGTTCGAATGGAATTGCTTCTTGAAAAAGAATATCATCCCGTACGCTTCCCCTTACACACTTAGAAAATTTTACAGTATTCGGTAATTTTTTTACCGAACTTTCAACAGCTGAACAGTTCGGTAATCCGATTTACCGGATTTCGGTAAAATTTGACAAGTTCCGGTTATTTTTTTACCGGAATACTGTAAAAATTCACTGAAATCCGGTAACAATTCGGTAAATCGGATTACCGAACGTTCAGCTGTTGAAAGTTCGGTAAAAAAATTACCGAATACTGTAAAATTTTCTAAGTGTGTACCTCAAAAACGACAGGGATCGGCGAAAGTGTTGCTTGTGGATGGTTTCCAGCAGCGGATAGTTGTACGGGTGGCGCTGTAGCTGTAACAATTTCTCTCACTTCAACAGGAGCAGGTGCAGGCGTTTGTACTGAACGAGTCGTATTTTCCAGAACAAGCATTTTCTCAAACATCTCGGTATCATGGTTGCTGACTTTTCTTTTACGTCGCTTTAGTTGTCCAACGTCGGAAGATGATTCACCGGACAATTCATCCACCAAGCATTTTGCTTCATTGAAAGATGGAATCGGACTTCGTTTTATTGTGTATTTGGACTTCAGCCACGACTTTTTCGGGCAGCTGCTGTCATCTCGAAGCAACTTTTCCTGTTCCGTAACGGACTTTGCATTTGGCCAAAGCACAACACTTCCGTTCCTTGAAACTCGCAGCAATTTAACCGGAACAACCGATAATTCCTTGCTGCCTTGGGCGTTAGTCGTTTCTACGACGGCGAATGACACTTCTGTAAGCTACAAAGGTTTTTGTTTATTAAGAAACCATTGTTTTTTTTGATTGTGAAACTTCTTTCCTTAATGTATCCATAATGTAATCACCAGTTTTTATGTCACAGCTTATTGAGGGTTGGAAGAAAACTGATGTGAAAACAAAACAAACAACAAATGTCAAATCAAGTTCTCAAAAGTTCCGCATGGACTTTACGTGAACTATCAAGTTCAAGTCATTCTTGATATGAACTTTTTTATGAATTTGAAGTTCAGAAACAGTTTTTTCTTTTAAGATTTAAACAACTTGATTTGTAGAATCATTACATGGAGTTAAAAACCTTAGTTTTCCACAAAGTCCATATGGAGCCGTGGTATGTGTACTGGTTATGAAGACGAGGACCCGGGATCGAGACTAGCAGTAAGTACTTAAATTGTGCAATTTAACAGAAACCTATAGTGACTGCACAAACAAAAATCATTCTTCAGCATCACAGTGGGATGATGGCCTATTAGAAAAATAAGATAAAAATAATAAAAAATAAAAATTCACAGATAAATATTCCTTTTATTTTGGCCAAGTTATTTTTACAGCTGATAAGCATTCATTACAACGGTATCAATGAACTTTTTGTGAATTTCAAAGGCATGCTATTAGGAGTGAACCTACAAGTTCGGTTAATTACATAAAAAGTGAGCTGAACCGAATTCTATTCATGATCTTGTGGTGAACTGATTAAGTCAATAAAATCCCTTTTAAACGAGCTTTTTGTTGCTTGGGTACATTGCTGGTATCCGGTCCATGCATACCGCAGTTCCCTCAGATATCGATTATATGCTCATGGAAACGGTTTCCAGTTCAACAACAAGTTCAAGGATCAAAATAGTATCGACGAGAAGCACACAAAAGGAACCACAAAATAATAGTGGAAAGAAGTTGCGAAATAATCAAGTTGTAAAAACATAATTATAATAACGTTTACTTTATTTCATTGATTTTTAATGTAAAAACCCGATGAACACGATGGCGTTATGGTTGTTCAAATAAACACAGTAATAAATGAAATAAAAAGAATAATAGCACATTTGGCAACAATGCCGTCAAGAAATTTTTTTTAACTGGTTTTCCTGAACAATTACCTTCAAATAGCATTCAGCATCTACTACATGGATAAACATGATATATAGCAAAAAAAGCCGAGCAAAATTTTGCTTCCGGAAAACGTCGTGTTCAACCTTTGTCAATTATCAATATTTTTAGCTGATAATTTTAAAACACTATAAACAATGTTGGACCTTATGTGGCCAAAATTTTATGTTCCTAAAGTTTATAAATTTGAAGTTTTCATAATATATGTGAAAAAATACGTTTTTGGACATGAAAATATCAAAAATCCGTATTTCTATAAAAAATACTTCGAAAATAATGTGGGCAAAATTTTAACTGTTTCCATTGGTAAAATATGTTATTTAAATTTTACACAGAAATACGGATTTTTGAAATTGGTATGTCCAAAAACGATTTTTTTCACATATGTTAAGAAAACTTCAAATTTATAAACGTTATCAACATAAAATTCAGGTCACATATGGTCTTGTCATTGGTTATAGTGTTGTAAGATTTTCAGTCGAAAAGATTGATAATTGACATAGTAACAGAAGGTTGAACTTGGCTTTTTTGGAAGCAAAATTTTGCTCGGCTTTTTTTTGCTACTTAGTGTGCATTGAATAAAAATAAGAATATTGTATAAAAAGTGGAAAACAATGAGTTTTCTTTTTCAGAACACTGTACCTCAAGAACGGTTCCAAATACCCCGAGATTTTTAGTGTTTTTATGTAAACAAGTATGAAGACCACGATGTCATTTTTAAAATCAAAATATCTTCACTGAGCGAAAATTGCAATTTTAATTTAAAATGAAAAAAAAAAATGCATATTTGGCAACACTTCCACCAAGAAATTATAATTTTAATGATTTTCTTGAACAATAACCAACCAGTAGATTTTTTTAAGCCATGCTAGTTACGGAGAAATATATGAAAGAGAAATATAATATTGTATAAAAACTAGAAAACATGAAGTTCTTTGTTTCAAAACGCTGTATTTCAGGAACGGCTCAAAATATCCTAAGATTTTGAGTGTTTTTTATCTTAAAAAGTGTGAGACACACAATGACGTCATCAAAAAAAAAAAAATCAAAATATCTACATTGAGTGAAAATTGCAGTTTTAATTTTAAAATGAAACACACTGCCGCCAAAATCTAATATTTTTTAAGAGTTTTTTTTATACAATTTGCTTTGAAAAACAGTTATTAGATTGTTTTTTAGCATAATAGTTACGGAGATATAGATAAAACAAAATGAGAATTTTTACAAAAAATTCAACAAAGGGGAAGGCCTCAATATCTGAAGGGTGGATCGATCGACACAAAAATCTGTAGTTTCACACATAATCGCAAAATTAATCATTCCTCGAAATTTAGATGAAATCGGTGAAGGTCGTGTATATGTGGTGTGGACACTTCGGATGGAATGACCCTTATTAGAAAACCATTGTTCCTTATGCTTTGTTTGAAATTTCCACCGCAATTTTCCCATCCATAGAATTGTAATTCCTATTAACCTCGAGACGGCCGCGAGTAATCGGTCCTCCCCTTTAACCTTAGTTCTAAGATAACTGATGTATATAAACATGAAAACTTGGTTCTGGTAAAGTTGATTCGATTGAGCCTGTAAAAATAAATGAATTCTTAAAAAAAAAATATGCCCGGGAGGTTTCATGTTATTTTAAGATTATGAAAGTTGTAAAATATGGTAGTACTATAATCCATAGAGAAAAAATAAAATTACTGGCAACCACGACCGTTTTCTTCATAATGCACCAATACTACCACATAATAGCAAAACAGTGTTTGCACTACTACATGCATGTTGAATACTGAGGATTCAAGGGAGTTTAACCTTAAGCTCCGCTGGTTGGGATGTCTTCAGTTCCGCCTGCGAAAAGTAAATCCTTTAATCCAGTTTCCACTTTTCCACCGACCGAAAGGGATATGGAAGAAAGAACAAAAAAATAGCACAATGAAATTACAGCACTTGGCCTCCATTTCTCCCTTCTCTGCAGTATCACGGATAATTAGGAAGGGCGATGACATAATTTTCAGAAAATTTAATTTTATTCAATTACTGTTTTAATATTTCTCGGCTGTCTGAGGCGGCAGCAGGACCAACGACGCGGATGCATTTCGCCACTCCGGGAAAGGCGCGAACGCTTCTGGTGGGTTCTAAAATACCCACTCACTCACCGGTTTTGATTGTATCGGCCGAATTTGTATGCAAATGAGGCGACGGAAAGATGGTTTTATCGGTCCCTTGGGATCCCCGGAAAAACTGTCCTCGGTCCAATGGAAATCAACTTCTTCGCTGATGGTCCTCCGCTGGGGTGTTGTTAAATTTTTACGATTATGAAATTTTTGTGTCAAAATAGGGAGGGAGGCCACGTCCGGGATTTTGACCCGTGAAGATTATTGATGGCAGGAAGCGTTTTCAACCCTTCTTGTAAGGAAGTGGAAGTTTTTTTTTCTCCTCCATGAAGGGGTTACGAGTTGAGTTGAGGACAAGAAAAATGAAAGCATTAGCTGTCATTACTTAAAAGCTGCTGCGGAGTAAGAAGAAACAAAATACCCCGGTTTAAAGGACGAACGGGTGAGATAATGGCTTAATGGGACTTTGTAAGAGGATTTTTTTTCCTGCCTTTGTGCAATTTTCTGTCCTAAAAGGTCCATAAATAATTACGACTATTTGAGATTTTAGGGTTATGATGCGGCGGGCGAAGTCATTCTGTTCCTATCCCATCCCACACTCCCGCCAACCGCCTCTCTTTAATTAAGACATTAATTTGGAAACTTGAGCAAACAACGGAATCGCAACATCTGCCGAATGGCGACCACCTACCGGGGGATAGGAAAGTGACAATTCTCACCTCCCGGCAAGTATAATAGCTCTGTGGCTCGGCTGTTCGCAGACAATTCCCAACGGTGCCAGATCAAAACCCCTTTCGATCATCAACAAACTGACGACGACGACGACGACGAAGTGAACAATGGCCTCGGCAATTAGCACCTAGTTGGTGAATCAGTCGAGCCTAACGCGACCGAAGTGCATCTGCCAAGTGCCAAGTGCCATGTGTGTGTTTACCGTGCTAATTATGGCTCACTTGTCACTTTTCATTTTTGCATGCTCGCGTTACAAAGAGGAGCGAAATGGTTATTTTGTTGCCCCGCTGCTACATGGTTGATTGGTTGGATTGTTGCCCTTTTTGTGTCACTGATTAGCACCCAGGAGCGATGATTGCGGGTAGACGGATGCCTAGGGGATTGTCAATGTCCTTCGAGATCGGTGCATACACTGTGAGAGTAGCCCTGTTTAGGATAATTGTATAGACAACTATTTTCCATGTGAATCTATTGCGAGAACTTGCTCTTATTGTACGTAGGTGCAATTGTTGTAACAATTTTCACCACGTTCATTTACTATGAAAATACTGCACTTAACTGATGGTGCTTCTGTTGTCAGGAACACTTCATTGAGCAGTTTGACATAGTATTTAGCCTATGCAATATAGTTATGCTATGTTCCTTAGACCAGAACCATAAATATTGCCTGATGAGCAATTGATCAATTCACAGTTCACTCATTCTTGAGGTCATCTACTGTAAACGAAATCCGGACTTCAGTTTTTAGAAGTACCCGTAGTTTTACAAAACACTGCACTTTGTCCAGTTATCAACAGACCGCCTGTGTTTTAGAAGAACTAGAGCTTCATTTTCAGATTTGTAACCTTCTTTAGGAGTCAGGGTCAATATGTCCCGGAATAAATTTTCAAAATGCTATATCTCTCTAAAATAAGCATCAAGAACTTTGACTTACGGCTGTTACGAAAAAGGTGTTTCGGGACATCAAGCAAAACAATGCATTAGGTCCTGAGTAACATTGAGAGATTCTCTTCGTCAACTTTCTCTTTGGTTAATACATTGTCTATTAAACGATTTGCTGGTGTTTTCGACGTATTGGATCACACTTTTTTTTCCCTTGTTGGGGACGTATAGCCACTGCGACCATTGATTTGATTTATTGTGGCGTGTCCTCCTTTTTATTTATGCCATATTATCGCAATGGTAAGTTACTATTTGGAGTAACTACCACTACGGTAGTAGGCAATTTTCCCAAGCAGGTACTACATTTCTTATGAAGTGTACCACTTGATTGGGAGCAGCGTTCCAGACCTCACAGGGTTCAATGAGCCCCTTGTCAAAAAATCTGCATCGTTTATTGAATAGTGCAACACAGGCGCACAATAAAGGCTTACAGCTTTCACTCTCTAATCCACAAAAGCGGCATTTATCTTCATGAACTCGGACAATGTCCAGTTATCAAACCAGTGTATGTTCTCAAGTCATGTTTCGAAAGTTTAAGTAACTTTTTCGTATGAGAAGCGTTAGGCTTAATGAACTGTTTGGATTGCCGGGAATTGGAGGTACTATTCCAGATAGCCTGTACTTTTTCCTGTTCCCAGTTCTTTAGTTCCACTTTTAAGGCGCAAGAAGATAAACCAACAAATGGTTCGGGCCCTATGAATTGCATGGATGACCCTATTTTTGCCATCTGATCAGCTTTTTCGTTTCCTTCAATTCCGCAATGACCAGGAACCCAATAGAGGTTAACCATGTTGCGACAGGACAATTGCTGTAAAACTTGTGCGCATTCCCACACCAGCTTAGATGTGAATTTTTTTGACTTTAAAGAATTCAGAGCTGCTTGGCTATCTGAACAAATGCATATGTTTGCATTTTTATAATTTTCATACAGATTGATGCACATTCCAGTATGGCATATATTTCAGCTTGAAACACTGTGGGATATTTTCCCATTGCCACATACAAGTTTATCCCAGGACCAGTTATACCAGCCCCTACCAAACTATTTTGCTTTGAACCATCTGTATAGAAGATTGTTGAGCCCGGACGAAAACCCGGTTCTCTTTTATCCCAATCAGCACGAGTAGCTGCATGGACTGTGAATTTATGATTGAAGTAGTTTCTCCTAAGCATACAATCTTCACTTATCAATATTAAAGGATTTATCGAAAACTCTTTTAGGATACTCAAGTGTCCAATAAGATCTCCATCGAAGAAATTCATGGACCGTTTGAGCCTTAGAGCATTTTTTTCCGCATCCTGTAGTATAAATTCATCTAAAGGAAGAATGTTGAGTAGAGCATCTAGTGCTTTTGAAGGAGTACTATGCATTGCCCCAGTTATAGAGATAGTAGCAAGCCTTTGCAGCTTGTTCAGTTTCTCTTGAGCCTTTATCTGTTAAGTCTTTGGCCACCAGATAAGCGAGGCATACGTGATTCTGGGCTTGACTATAGTTGAATATATCCAGTGAATCATCCCAAGTAACAAATTCAATTTTAAGGTACACTTGAAAAAGTTTTCAAGACTCATTTGATAAAACCACGCATAAAACTAGATATTCTACAAAACATCGATAAAACAGCCATAAAACCCTCTTAAGTTCCAAAAGGCCCATACGACAGGAGGTTCTCAAGACTATTTCCCAAGGTTCGCTTAAAACTTGATGGTTTTATCGGTACCTACTTGTAACGACATTCAAGACATACTTAAAACTATGATAAAACTACCACAAGTTATAATTAGTTTATGATTTTCCTCTTTAAGAGCACTTCCAGTCCGTCACAAATATGCTTCGAAGATTACATTTTTCAATTCGTTCTGCTGAATGGCGATTTTTTTTGTTTATGGTTGAGTGGAAGCTACTATAATTCTCTTCCAAAGTGGATACGTATGTAAATTAATTGTTAAATTGACCATAAATGCATCTGTTTTTTGCTTGCGATTGATGAATTCTTCATACGACATTCAGTTTATTGGTGTTTAATAACATAAAAGTTCGAAAATTTTAACGCGCCTCAGAATTTTTGCTAGAACATTGACTTATTTAAAAAATAAAAAATATAGTTGAAAATTAGGTGGCAAGGCTGATAAATTGTTAGATCTTGAATAAATTGTGTCTACAATCCATTTTATGTTTCAAAATGAATTTTAAACAGCATTGATTGTTCGTACCATTGGAAAAATTAGAGTTTTGTTGCATACTTATGAAAATGGCTACCGTTCCGAGGGAATCCAGAATAGCCACGCTCGCCATTTTTACAATGGTTTTATCTAAAACTACCATAAAACGCAAATAAAACCTATATTTCTTACACAAGACTAACAAGATTTTTTGAGGAGTGCGATAAGTTCATCTTTATTTGTTCTACTCTTGAAAAAGATGAGTTACGCTTGAATAAAACTTGTTTGAATTGCTCAAGGTAAACAAGTCTCTCGTAAGATAGCCATAAAATCAGCGTGAAAAAGGCACATCATAAACAAAGAAAACGTGACGGTGCAAATCAAAAGTGCCTATGCATAATTGTTGTTCTTAGTCATAATAACAGCTTATAATATAATATTTTTAATCACCAGCGTTAGTCGATAAAAAAAACAAAACAAAAAGAAAATTTAACTTTAATATTCTAACAATGCTTTTGGGAAGAATAACAATATATATTGCCTGAAAGGCGGAAACATCAGTTGAGTGAAAAATGATTTTTCCTCTTGATCTATATGCTATAGCTATAGGTTTATGAACCTAACGTCGGATGAAGTGCGCTGTGTAGTAGATAACTGAGCAATTCCAACGCACCACCTCCTCCACCTAACGGTGGTGGACATACGATAACGCATGGCGATAATCCACTGCCTGGGACGTTAGGTTTAATTTGCACAACTGGCATAAAATCAATAATCATGAGTTATGATTCTCGTACACATTGCACCATTTAATTTGATTCGTTACAAAAAATAGCACGCATAACGCATAGACCCTTCTGATAAGTAAGTCTCAGTAGGCTGCGATTCCAATGGAATCTAGCGATGGAAAAAAAGGCCGTTGGTGGCTGAGATGAAGGAGTATTCAATATATTGGATAGGTTTTTATTGAATTTCCGCTTGAACGATCCACTATTTTATATTTTCTTTCACCTATGGGCGTCCATTGTCCAGTTTGTTTATTTTTCACATAATGTTCTTTCTCAAGAGTGTGTGCTCTTACTCGAAACCAAATGGTTCTAAGAGCGTTTTATGGCAGCATTTTCAAGATACATTCACCTTAAAGAAGAATGTCATAAAACTTTCTCAAAACTTTTATCAGGTTTTATGAAAGTTACAAAACGATGTCTTGAGAGGGGACTCAAGTATCTTATAAAATTACTTATAAGGTGAATTACACTTATAAATGATGTAGTTTTATGGAGGTTTCTTCAAGTGTTCTTTAATCACTCTTAAGAACTGTTAATAAATTAAAACCACCTTAACTTGGAAAATGCCCTGATAAAACCAGATGATCTCCATAATGCTTTGATAAAACTACCATAAAACATGAATAAAACCAATTTGCATTTGAATTGTTACTTGGGATGTTAGGCTTAAGGCCCCATTTCTTTCCAAAAGTTGTTTTACAGATCCAGAAGGCATTGGTTGCCTTTCGTATTTGTTGGTCAATATGATTGTTCCAGCAAAGATGCTTATCTAAAGTTACGCCTAAATATTTGACCTCTGAAGATAAAGACAGTTTAACGACTCCTAGTTTAAGGTCAGTGAAGGAGATTTTCCGTTTTTTAGTAAAAGGTACGATTGTCGTTTTTTTGGGATTGATATTTAAACCCTCGGTTTTGCACCACAATAGTGTGTATGATAAAGCTATTTGCATTCTCTCAAACATGATAGTGTCGTATTTACCACGGACTATAAAGACAATGTCGTCCGCAAAGCCAATTATTTCAAATCCTTTAAACTTTAGTTTTACAAGGAGATCATCAACAACGAGAGACCATAGGAGTGGGGACAAGACGCCCCCCTGAGGACAGCCTTTTACAGCAGTTACTTTCACCTCTCAGCATTTCAACAATCCAATTAATTATTTTATTGTTGAAGCCACGATTCCTCATAGCTCTTATCATCGAACTTATAGGCCTAAATGACTTTGGTGAAGACTTGTCTTTTTTATTTGCCTTCGGTATAAATACTTCTCTTACTTGCCTCCACTTTTTTGGGATATATCCCAGTAAGAAGCTGGCTTTGATCTGTTTAAGTCAGGAATTATTACAGATTTACATTTTTGGACATGTGCTGGAATAATTCCGTCTGGACCAGAATATTTGAAGGGACTAAATGAGTCAATGGCCCATTCAATTTTTGAGTTAGTAAAAATCTTATTTACTAAATTTGCAGGCACCTCGTTAAGGATTTTAGAGTCATTGCTATGTTTATTTTGTACCGCATATGCTGTAGTTGCGCCGCTTTGTATGCAGTTTAGATCTTGTTGTTGATCAGTAGTAGGAAGAGACCCTGGGAAGTGAGTATGCATCATTAGTACCAGAGTTTCATTAGCATTTTCAGTAAAGTTCCTATCTATTTTTTTAAGCATACCGAGACCATTTGAGTGGTCTTTTGAGAGAACTTTTTGAAGCCTTGCAGTTTCAGGAACACTTTCTATGTTTTCACACATGTGCCTCCAATCTTTCCTCTTGGATCTTCTTATTTCTCTATTATAATCACTTAAAGCCTCTTTATATTGAGCCCAGTTTGATGTAATTTTTGCTCGATTAAATAGTTTTCGAGCTTTTTTTCGTAATTTGCCCAGCCTATCATTCCACCAGGAAACATCTCTGTTGGTGGAGCGCTCCTTTGATGGACAGCTGGCGTGGTAAGCTTGATTAATTTTATCTATTAAACAGTTAGCACCATCCTCTAACTTTGGAATGGTATCAATATTGTTTCGTGAAGGATCATATTGGCTCTTTAGGATTGAGCTATACAGATCCCAATTCGTTCTGTGAGGATCCCTATAAGTTTCTTCGAGTAGATGATTAACTTTCAATTAAAATAAAATTTGACTGTGATCAGACAAAGAAATTTCATCCGATACGTGCCAATTGACAATTTGATCGGAAGGTGTTGGGCTACATAGAGTAAGATCTAACACTTCTTCCCTTATTGCATTTATGAAAGTGGGAGCGTCTCCCTTGTTACATATATCAATATTATGTTGTGAGATGAATTCAAATAAAGACTCACCTCTTTTGTTGATTCCGCTGCTGCTCCATATCGTGTGATGGGAGTTTGCATCGCATCCGATGATGAAAGCCTTATTTTGGCTTCTGCAATAGGCAACGAATGCTGCAACTTCTGGAGGCGGTGCATCATCCGTATCACCAGGAAAGTATGCAGATGCCACGTAAAGCACCGTTTTTCCTTTCGTTGTTGGCACCTCTAGCGAAATTGCAGCGATGTCTCTGTGGATGAATTCAGTGAGTGGAGTTATTTTAGCGTTAATATTGACAAGTAGCGCAGCTCTAGGTGTGATCTGCGTATTGTCGTATATCAACTTACTCGATTGTGTAGGCATTCCTAAAATCCTACTGTCATGCGCCAATGGCTCTTGTAGAAAAGCTACGTCCAGTTTATTTTTAATGAAGGTTTTGTTGAGTATAGCTGAAGTTGCCTTTGCGTGATGAAGGTTTTGTTGAATAAATTTTATAGTTGTTTTAGCCATTACACTTTATATTACCGTATTGTATGCTGAAAATAGTTGAACATGTTTTTACATAGCCGTAGGAACCCAAAGAGAAAGTCGACAAAGAGAGTCTCTCAATGTTACTTAGGACCTAATGCATTGTTTTGCTTGACATATTGAACCTGATTTCAAGTTGAGATCGCAGCAAGCCGTGCTTTGAATCTGACGTGTTTTGATTTTGCTGCCGCGTTTTCGTGAAAAACAAAAAAAATCAAAAAAATATTTGTAATTCAACTTACACCCCGTTCGCACTACAACCTATATTACTTGATATAGAGTATCTTGATATCAAATGCCATGCACATTATTTCCAGTGAAAACTAGATGTATAGATGCTGGTATCAAGATAGTCTATATCACGTAATATAAGTTGTAGTGTGAACGGGGTGTGTTAAACCAACAGTGGAATCATACCATCTCAGCGTGCTTTGAGTAAGTATTTCCCATGTAGAAGGAGATGTTCGCTCATCACCATGAGGCACCAAGAGTGAACATTAATGTTTTTGGCTAGAATGAAAGATGTGAAGAGAAAGTGAAAGTTCCGTCAGAGTGCGGCAGGTAGGAAATGTAATAGATGTTTCTTGAAAATTGAGCGAAAGGGCATGTATCCAATGGTACTCGAACCATGGACGTCAATCTTTGCCTAACATCCCACTGCGGGGTAGGTTGTAGCAACGGAACAAGTCCGCCACTTCAACAGGCAAAAATTGACGCATCGAAAGACGCTCATGTACCACTGTGGCTTGTATAGTTATTCTAGCGATCTATTGTATGCACTCTGTTTTATTGATGCGCACATGGGAGAGGAACGCTCTCCTTTGCCTACCCCGCAGTGGGATGTTAGGCAAAGATTGACGTCCATGGTTCGAGTACCATTGGATACATGCCCTTTCGCTCAATTTTCAAGAAACATCTATTAGATTTCCTACCTGCCGCACTCAGACGGAACTTTCACTTTCTCTTCACATCTTTCATTCTAGCCAAAAACATTAATGTTCACTCTTGGTGCCTCATGGTGATGAGTGAACATCTCCTTCTACATCATAATCGTTACTCCTCGCACGGAGAATAAATAACATAACAATCAATGTAAGTATTTCCCAGTTATTTTTGTTTTATCTTTATCTTTTGTTTTAGCTCCCACACCCGGAGGAAGAGTTATATCAGCTTAGTTGTGTTTGCTATTGCTATTAGTATTGTGCCACCCGGATATAAATGATGAATAGAGGAATAAATGAATTGATGATTATAAGCAGTTTTGGAAGTCGACATAGAGTCGCCTCATAGCAGGGGACTTTGATGGCATTCTGAAATAGGACACTGGATCCAAACTCCCGGGCTAAACATGTTTGTCGTGTCGTCAAACATGTTTCTTCGAAAACCGTTCACACATCCGTGTGGAATCCTTCGGGGAGTGACCGAGTTTTTGGTTACCAGACAGCCCAGGATGCCTGTTGGATCCCTAAATAAAAAAAACCCACAAATCTGTAAGCAACTCCGTACAACCGACCTGGTACCGCTTCCAAAGTGGCTTAACCCAAACACCCGGAGTGCCAACCGGCACATCCGAATAGATGCCAGTAACATACTGATTATGGCAGACTGGTCAACGCAAAGGACAACGGACAAGTTACGGAATATGGATCGGATGGCAACGATGGGCTGGTATTCGTGCTATTCCGCTCCCTGAGTAAAGAAGGGTGACGCCAACTTGAAACGGTGAGTGGGCTAATGTTGCGTTTGCCTCCGTCCCGGTGAAACCTTGGCAGGCCTCCGGATACGTTCATCATTTGTACATCAACCTCGATGGGTACTAGACTTACGCTGATCTGGCTCTGGATACGAACCCCATGAAGGTACGTGTTCAGCCCTCGCTTGGCCTCCCTGTTTGTATGGACAACCAAGGAATCTCGGAGGTGACTATGTACAACGGATGGTGATAGCGATGCGGACCCTGACGAATGGAATAACATACAACAAACAACGATGCTGGAGCGGCAAATCCGTTTGCCAGAACTGGGTTGGCGAGGACACCCCCATTGCAAACCCAGCAGGTGCAAAAGCCACAAGGGCAAGAGAAGGAGCACCAACAGATGCAGCAGCAGCAGCAATACAGAGCTTGGTCGAGAGTATCAAAACTACCTCGGGCAGAGGCAGCCAAAAGGTTGGTAGATGAGCTGCACGAATACGTCAACAAAAAAAATAACGTTCACAAGGACATCAAACCATTGGTGGTTAAGATCCAAGGGGCTCTTGGATCAGCAGTTAAACAGTGGAAGAGTACGGCACAGAGAGCCGAAGAAGCTGAGAAGGAGCTCCCAGCAGCCAAGACTGCCAGTGAGGCAAGTTGAATATTGGGCTTGAGAAATAAGCACCATCTAGTCGATAAATTCGGTTTTCAACTGAAACCAAAATA
>JASCZW010007860.1:0-58574 GCA_034211315.2 Aedes japonicus
CAGCAGTAGTCACAAGATTAGTGGGCAGTCATTGCTACGATTTGGAGAGTTTGGATGGAAAAAGACTTGGCATTTTCCATTGCAAGTTTCTAAAGAAACTTGCCAAGCCATGCTCTCCGTAATCAAAAGAAATTTCAGCTATGTAAACTGTCTTTAGACAGTGACAAGTGAGTCAGTGCTAGGTCTGATCTCAATAAAATGGTTTAAAATTTATTCAGCTATGAAGCTCTTAGGTGGCACCTAAGAGTAACAATTATACCGTTGAAGAAGTTCACGATTAATAACATACATGCTTTCCTTGTAAAGCTTTGCCCTACAAAACCTTTTGCTTACTAGGGACATTCTTGGTCTAACTATGCAGACCAGAATGAACTTTACAAGACGTGCTGATGTTTGACCCTTCTTAAAAGGTGTAACTGTTCGGAAAAATACATGTTGGTATAGTGAACCCCTCGACCAGAAGTCAGAGAGAGCTCTGGAAGTTTTCCCGAGCGATGATCTCGTACAACAAAATCTCGGAGCCGATAAGGCGTTGATGAGCAGTACAATAATGGAAGTATAATTCGGGAGTCTGACAGTGGGGACTATCAGACGTTGATCGAAGGATAAGACTCAGAAGTCTACAAGACGGTGTTGAGCAAACTCAAGTGAATCGAGCTATACCAACAACATTTCAAGGACAGGTGCAATTTTTTGGAAGGTTAAGCTACTGCCCATAAAGTGGGGGGAATAAAGCGGAAAGAAAAACGGAAACTGTACATTTTTGTAAATATTAATTTAAGTTTGTTGCATAGAATTCTATAAGAGGGATATTCCCAATATGTAAATAATGTTAGTCTGTAGTTCACAATAGTTCTTAATGCTAGGTTAGTACTTAAAATGAAACATTTAATTTCATATCATGTAAATACAATTCATTTTATATTATGCTTGGTCTTTTGTTGACCACCGCTTCAATCAAATTAACATTACCGCCTTGTCTGATTGTACCTAAAAACAGAAAAAAAGAGCATTAGTAGTAGTCCATAAACTTACCTTCAATTGGAAGTCAACTTTCCTCAAATTCATCTGAGTAGCATCATTCTCGTCCTAGGCAGCTTCTTCAAAACCAGGCCGTCGAAATACACATTCGGCGAAAGTCGAGTAGGTCTTTCACAGACACCAAAGAATTTTCGGTTATTCCGGCCTAGAGGTAGGAATAAACACAATAAATTAATGATAAACCACTTCTTCACTACAGTTCAATCACTTTTGCACTTCAAAACCCTCGAATTTGAAAAATTAAATTTGCAATTACCTGCAATTCCACTTTTCCGCACATCACAATGTTTATACTTTTCGGTTTGACGTTTCTTGAAGTGAGTGAGTGTATCAGTGTTGAGAGTATGTAGAGAGTGAGTTCTCTCTGAGTAGAGTGATAGAGTTGGGTTACGTTTCATTTATCAATGTTTCGGTAAGCTTGGGGAGAAACTCAGGCGTTTGAAACATTGTTGTAATGATAGGGTAGAGAGAATTTATGTTGTTCACGCATGTATTAGCGTAGCTGGAGAGATTTTCGGCGTGTTAATAGATGTAGTGGTTTATGTTAATGTGGTTGATGTTTACGTTTTGTTTCACAAAGAGGTTCAGATATCAAGTAGCAAGCTTGATGATTATCTGTGAAACGAAACCGTCGCGGTGAATTCGGATGAGAAACGTTTTACCAACACAAAGGATTGGTGGTGTTGTGAATCCGAAGGAACTGTTTGGGAAAATATGGTGTTTGCGATACTTTAGGAGAATGACCGTTTGCCAACACTGAGGATTGGGGTTTGTTCTCTCCTATCGGTATCTGTTAGGAATTATGGTTATGTTTATTGAGAGTCCTAAGATTTATGTTAAATGGTGTGAGGTAAAGATTAGGCTTCTGTTGAAACTGCGAAGTTTTAGCAGTAATGCCGTTATGGGGATTTTTTTTGTAGTTTTGGTATTTTGTCGGTGCCGGTACACCACACTCCTTCAAGAACGTCAAACAGACTAATGTACCTTTGAGTAGTTCTGAGTTGATGAAATAAAACTTGTAAATAAAGTGTATATTGTAGATAATTTTGATGCCATCTTTGAGAAGTATATCGATGAATTAAAAGTTTAGTTAGATTATTGAAAGATGTTCGTTAGTTTGAATGGTCATTGTATATATTTTTTCCTGTAGTTTTTTAAATAGTACTGTAAAATTGTCCAGTACGAAAATTTGGTTTAACTCCTTTAACCAAATTTTCGTAAATCGCGCCTTGTGTAATGTAACGATCTGTAATGTTGTAGATTTTGTACATAATTTATTAGCCGTAATTTAGTTCCTTAGTGTAGGCTATGCGAAAGCGTCAGCATTATTGCCGCCCATCTCCTCAGACGGGTCCATTTAATTTTATGGTTAAGGTTGGAAAGGGACAGTCGCAGCACTACACGATCCAAAATAACTATCGTGTTGTTAGATTCACGATAGTACACGAAGGGATTCGGGAAATGTTAAACTTCCGGTTTATTTGAGTCTGAAACTACCTTATTCTGAGGTTTCACGGTCTCGATCATTTCGTCCGTGACCTTATACCGATCTGGAAGTGTTCGCGTTTGTCCGTAGTCGTTTTAGTTAGTTGAAGTAGGTTATTTAAAGTGATGTCAAGTGTTTAGATTAATTAAGTTCTTTGTTCAAATAGCGAGGTATTCAATTGAGTGTGCGTCGAATAAATTGTGTGCGATTTAGTAGTTAGGCTACCAACCCCAGGTAAATTAACGTGCTCAAATGTGCTGTCCATGTGTCTGCTTGTGCAATATTCACTGTGTTGTTGTAGTCTGCTTTCGATAATTCGCAGCAATAATTCCGCACCCAAGCGCGGTCAACCTTCTCCCCAACGGACGGAAGATTCCCGGCATCTACCAACCGGCCGGAAGCGGACAGATACGTCACCACATCTGTCCGAGGAGAATCGGGGATTCTCCACGTGGATAGCGTCCACGCGCCGGCCCGTCAACTGCCCGGCTAGGCCGAGTAACCGCCATCGAACCGGCGTAAGAAAGGCCATTGTACATCGCCATTGACAAGGAGAAAGGCACCAGTACGTTAACCTGTAGATAGGTCATCGACAGCGCCTATAGACGCAGCAAGTAGGTGATCGACCCTCCCTACAGGATCTGGTGAGTCAACCTTTTTTTGATTGGAGTGTGGCGTCCGGCGAGGGCGCCACGGAGTAGTTTTTTTTTGCCAGTTGTTTAACTGAGGAGCCATGCGCTAAACTTCCGAGATCCGTGTCACTATCCGGACTCGTGAGCGGAAATACCACCCGCCTAAAATGCGCGCATAAATGCGATCCTGAGTAAACGTCGTTACCAGGAGCGCAGACCGGCTTGGAGCTGAGTCGCAGAGATTTAGTGACGTAGGAAATAAAATACAGCACATGAGTACATGGTAGACAGTAGGGAGAGAAAAGACGCACACATGTAGGAGACAGCAAGAAACCATTAACAAAAATGAGAGAATAGACATGTAGTAGTTTTGTTGAAATCCGTCTAGTTTGTTTAATAAATGTTACTGTTGCCAAAATGTTCATAAGGTTAATTGATTCAAATGTTTGACATCATCTCGCGTTCTCCGTATTAGTGTCTCTTGTTCCGTCCTCTCTAGGAGTGTTTATGTTGAGTAGAAGAGCGTACTTCCAGCTCGGGATGACGTCTAGTGGCAAATGGCGGGACTACCAATGAGGATACTCTCTGTTGTGTAGAGTCTTTAGGTATAGCGTACTCTCGTTTCGGATTCTCTGAGTGACTATCGTGTTTATGATTGCATGAAGGTGATAGGGTTGTCCCTTTTTGGGTCGTTTAGTCCAGTCGGCTGTTTCGATCCATAAAACTTTAGGAAATTAATGGACTCGCCCTGAGGAGAGTCTTAACCGGGCTAATAAGAATTGGTGTGTGGTCTCCTTTATGGAGTGGCGCTTAAGCCACACGCTTTAGAGTTGGATCGTTAGGGCTGGCTACAACTTTTAACACGTTGCTAACAGTTGATTTAGCCACATTCAACAATTTCGCCAACTTGGCGTGAGAGTAGTTAGGATTTTCGCCATGCACGGGCAAAATTTTGATGCGTTGCTTCGTACTTGTGTCTATTTGCCTTTGCAATTATCGAATGCACCCCGAATCTGCTAAATTGGGTGGGAGTATCCGAGCCCAGGACGGTGTAATGGCCATCTTTCAGATCTTCCTGCTGAATAATTCCGTACTGGTTGCGCCGGGTGTTCCCCCAGGTTTCGTGTTTTGAAGTAAGGTCACCGGCGATGATAAACTGTCCCTGCCTCCGAGTTAGTTTCCGAATTTCATTCCGTAGGACCGTTGGTGTTCCGTTAGCGGTGCTGGCTCACTTGGGCTAACAGGCCACGATTATGGTGATAGGGCCGACGGCAGTTTCGACATCGACTCCGATGGCTTCGGTAGACTGCAGCTGAACGCTCGGAAGCAGATGGCAGTTGATGTGGTAGCGCAGGGTAATCACAATTCCTCCTCCACTAAGGCCGCTACGATCAAGCCACACAATCCGGTATCCTGGGATGAAAATGCTGAGTTTTGGCTTGAGATGTGTCTCGGTGACGATGGCGAGGTCGATGGCTTAAGGAAGTCACCGTTCAGTTGTTTTGTTGCGGATGGAACAAGCCTTCCAATTGCGATTGCTGATGGTGCGATTATGGCCCATGTTTGAAAATAAATTTCATCGTCACGGATGCGGCGGCTTTGTACTGTTCCTCCTCCGAGCGGCAGGAACGTAGTTGGCGGTAGAGCTCTTGGACGAACTCAACCATCTGCTCCGTGTCATAGTGCTGTCCTTCGGTGGATGGTTGTGTGGGGGAACTACACTCGGATTCCACCATTCTGGAGGAGGAGCCACCATGAGAGCGGTGGTGGCGGATGCCGCGAATCGTTGCTGAGTGGATGCTGATGAGCGGTTTGCATGGCGATGGTTTAATGGAACTGGTGGCAGATTCGGCACCGAAGCGTCGGGAAATTCTCCTCGTCCTTTCGAGGTGGTGGGTGGCGTTGACCAAATATTCCGCTCGTTTTGGACAGGCCCGGTTGCTGCCTTCATGGTTATCGCCACAGTTGGCGCACTTTGATGGGGCACTTTTATTCATCGGGGCGCAATCCATGGTTGTGTGCGCTTCAGCACACTTTCCACACCCCGGTTTTATGTGGCAGTTTTGGGTTCCATGGCCGAACACAAAACAGTTGCCACATTAAGTTACGTCGTGTTGCCTAGGGCGATACCGGTCCCACTCTACAATGACGTTGAAGAGAGCCCGTCTTTTTATTAGTTCCGCCATCTTAATGGAACCCTTCTCCAGATGGATCGGATAGAGTTGGTTCCGATGATTTCCCTTTTGTTGTCGCCTGATTGGAAACGCCTTCACTGGTTTCAGAGACGCCGCTTGCAGCTCAGTAATTATTGCTTCCGGAGTGAATTCCGGAAGGCCACGCAGAATCACCTTCAGCGGCTTGTTTCCGGGTGAATCGTGAGTGTAGAGATCGTACTGCTTGGCGACTACGTGAACGCCGTGCTGTTGGCGTCAGCCTCTGTCGAACACATCATTTTTGTGCCCGTACTGCACAACTTGTATAGTTTGTTGGGGTCCAATGGACAAGAGCCATCATGCCGTAGCCGCTTGCCGCTAATCGGTTTCGGCATGGCTTTAGGAGCTGATGCCGCTGGGGCGGATGTCACCACTTGTTGATTATTTCGACCCATTGCCACGGCAACAGGTCGAGCGAGAAAATTAACACAACTTTGCAGCGTTTATTCCTGGCTTACTATCGCTAATAAATAAACAAGCTCAGGTGATAGTTCACGAACCGGACGCGCAATCGCAAGAAATCCGACGAGGGAAGAAACGGAGGAAAAAACTTCGTATCGAGAGAGCGAAAACACGACCGTACGTGTCGCTTGATCGAACTGGAATGAGCCTAAGCACCCTGCTGTGTTTCTTTTCATAGCCTCGCCCAGAACGTGATTGGTTGAACACGAATAGCAAATGGAAACAGACCACAAAATACACAGCTAAGAATTCAGCTATCTTGTTACATCTGCTACAATAATTACCAAAAATTCAACTTGAAATAGTATGATCATTCAAGCATGTTGCATACACATCATAGCTGGAGTCGGAACAGGCAAGACGATTTTCGGAGATGCGAGTGTTGACTCCTACACCATTCTCGTTTATACCACTGCCAAAGTTGTTCTGGTGATTTGCGGCATTGAAAGGGCTTGAAATTTGAGAGTACGTTACTTGGTTCGGCTGCAGGAGGAGAGATGCTAGGGGTGAAATTATCTGTTGTCGGTAGGTGAATTGTGTGGAAGCTTATTCCGGCTGTGGTACTTGTACTGGTGAAGAGCTTGCGATCAGGTTCGCGTAATGGTAAGTAATCATTTTTATTTCAGTCTCTTAAATCTAGAAAGCTTATTTCTACACTTGGTACTTAGTCTATGGGCGTTAACTTTTCTGGTCTCCAAATGTAGTGAACCAATCACTACAATTTGTCACATGTGTTGGTGATTCGTTATGGCGTTCCATTCGTCGTAGTACATAGACGAAGGTTGCCGAAAAGAAATAACAAAAGAATTTGGGTCTGTTGTTTGCCGGGTCACCATGAATGCGTTTATTTGTAAGCATTCTGGGTCTGGGTCGGAAAACATATGGTTGCAATTATTTGGATGTTTGATGACATCAGCACGGAAGGTACTGATGTTTTATTTGTGGTGTTTGTTTTCTGGTGTGACTAGAAAAAAAGGTCTTCGTGGAATTTATGATTATGAGACAAGTTGCATGTTAAATATTGAAATGGGTTATGTTACGTATTATGTTACACTGCACCTTCCCCCTTTGAGAGACACCTTCCCCCTTTGAGAGAAGGTGTAAGAAAGTGAAAGCATTCTGTAAATTGTTGTTAACAAATTTGTTTGTAAATGAGAAAAAAAACTATAATATGACCAGTAGGTTAGATTCACTAACAATATTCATTTTTTTATACGTTTTTTTTAAAGTTTCTGATATCTTTAGTTTTAGGCTTCTACTAGTCTGTATTTGTGTATGATGTTTTGTTTAGAAGTTTGAATGTTTTTAATTACACAATTTGGATTCTGTACTTCTATTATTTTAAATGGACCTATGTAAAAAGGATCTAGTTTTCGTCTATTTTCATTAGTTATGTATACAAGATCTCCAATTTTTATGTCAATAGGAATTTTTTGATTGTTCAATATCATCTGTCGTTCTTCTTTCCTGTTTATTAGATTTTGATGTGCTATTTTATTTGTTTTTTGGAGCCTAAATTTTAATTCATTGTAATATTCATCCAAATTATAGATTGGTTCCAAAGTCGGTCTGTTTGATTCTAAGTCGTGTGGCAATATTGCCTTTCGTCCAAATATTAATTCGTATGGGGTAAAGTTGTGTTCGGTATGTGGAGAAGTGTTGAAAGTAAAAGCATAGTATTTTATCCATTCATCCATTTTTTGGTGAACATTGGTGAATGATCGTAGATACTCATTAAGGCATCTATGATTTCTTTCCAATGCACCTATTGATTGTGGATGGTATGGGGTAGAAAATGTTTGTTTAACTTCTAAAAGCTTGCATATTTGATCGAGGACTTCATTTCGGTACTCAGTTCCTTGATCTGTACGCTATTCCAAAAAATTACCATAGATTAATACAAAATTTTGGACGAGTGTCTTTGCGATCACATTCGCTTCTTTTGTTGGTATCGGAATCAAAATAACATATTTGGTTAAATTGCATTGAATTGTAAGTTTATTTATTTGTCGTCGTCAATCAGTTGTAGACCGTTCTAATTACAATACAATAAGTACTTAACTTAACTTAAACCTAGCACGCGCGGAAATATTGTTTTAATTTTTCTTTCGACATTGTAAAATCTATACTATTGCAATGGATATTGTAATTAGCCATCATTTGGTTAATCGGTCCATATTTTGCATAGTTCGTGCGATGATAATTTGTTGCAAATAACTGTCGATGTCTTAAATGCCTTGTTGGTATGTTAAAGTTTAATTTTGATAGAATTTCTATTGAATCAATTCTTTGTGAGACTATATTATTTATAAATGACGCCATAGCAAATTCACGACGCTCTTTTAATGTTTGAATATTGATAAGCATACATCGAGCCTTATACGATGGTAAAGGAAATACAGTCCATCCTAGTTTTCTTAGTGCATATAACAAAAATTGCTTCTGTACTGACTCTATTCTTTCTTCGTGTGTTATTGTAAATGGAGACCAAACTATGCTACAATATTCAAGTATTGACCTGACATAAGCAATGTATAGTGTTTTTATCGTGTACGGGTCATGAAAGTCATAGCAAAAACGTTTAATAAATCCTAGCATGTTTTTAGCTCTGTTTATAATTGTGTTATAATGATCAATGAACGTAAGTTTAGAGTCTAGGACAACACCTAAATCCCTAACTCTATCACACTTCTCTACATTCTGATTGCCTAAAGTTATTTGTATATTAGGTATGTTTCGTTTTCGACTGAAGGTAATTAAGTTACATTTTTTAACATTCAGTTGTAGCAGACTTTTGTTACACCAAGTATGGAACAACAATATTTCATTCTTAAACGCGTTTATGTCCTCTGCATTTTTATTTCTAAATAAAGTTTCATGTCGTCAGCGTAAATTAAAAATTTTAGTTTCTTAAGAATAAAAGATAAGTCATTTACAAATAGAATGAATAAAAGTGGTCCTAGATGTGAGCCTTGTGGGACTCCTGAAGTGGTATGAATAGGTGTTGATTGGCTTCCTTTAAATCTTACAACTTGATCACGGTTGGTTAGGTATGAATTAAGCCATTTGAGGAGTTTGGGCTGGATTCCCATTTTTTGCAATTTAAATATAAGCATAGGTATATCGACACGGTCAAATGCTTTACTAAAATCTGTGTACAAAACCTCTACATGGTTTCCGTTATCCATTGCTTCCAGAGAATAATTAACGAATTCTAGTAAATTTGTGGTTGTCGAACGACCTTTAAAAAACCCATGCTGATTAGTAGTTATTCTATTTTTGATTTGGTTGAATAATTTTTCATTCACAATTGCTTCAAAAAGTTTTGGAATGCAAGAGATCAGGGCTATACCCCGATAATTACGAATATCAGATTTTTTACCAGACTTAAAAATAGGCACTAGAAATGAGCTCTTCCATAATTTTGGAAAGTCTCCGGATTCCAGTGACATATTAAAAAGCCAAAACAATGGAGAAGTAAGCTCAGCTGCTAAAGTCTTCATAAACAAAGGAGGAACTCCATCCGGTCCCGAGCCTTTCGTTGCATCTAATTGTTTTAACCCTTCTAAGATTTCATGCACATAGATTTGATTCACGCTTATGTCACTGGAATATTCAGGATACAGCCCAAAGTATTGCCGATCACGATCTGCTTCTGAGTATGTTGTGTATGTTTCTTGAAAAAACGTGGCAAATAAATTGCATATTTCTTCTGTATTATTACTTTCATTATTGTCCAAATACATACGAGATGGAAGATTGTCTGATTTTAATTTTGTATTCACGTAATTAAAAAAGTTTCTTGGGCAACATTTAATTTCACGTTCAATTTTTGAATTATACTCCTCAAATGCAACATTCATAGCCAAATTAAGTTCATCACAAATGTTCAAATAGCTTTCTAAATTAACGGAACTGTTATGTTTTTGTAAATCTTATGCGCTTTTTGTTTACGGTTTTTTAAATTTTTAATTTGTTTATTGAACCAAACTGGATCCTTTGAGAATACTTTTCGTCTACGTCTTTTAACTGGTACTTCTTCCTGGATAACTGCAAACAGCTTAGTGTAGAACACTTCAGTCGCACTTTCAACATTCTCTTCATTCCTTAATACTGTTTGCCAATCAATTAAGTTTAGTTTGCTTCTTATGTTAGCATAATTAGCTGATTTATAGTCAAGAACTTCCTCGAGTCCGCAATCAGGCGACTCATTTTCTTGTACAAAAAAAGAATACTCTATTGCTGTGTGAAAGACTTCATTTCTCCACATTGGAGTCAATGATTCACTAACACAGAAGTCATCGGAAATATTTGTCAACAGAAAGTCTAAATAACAGTTCTGTTGATTTTTCACATGATTTATTTGATGAAGTCCTAAATCAGCAATTTTGTCAAATATGAAATTAAGCGTCTCATTTTCCCCTATTATTGGAAGTAGGATACTTTCATTATCAATGTCAGTAATAAAATCAACATTGCGTTGGTTAAAGTCACCATATATATGTATTTTTACTTCAGGGGGTAAACAAGACACCATTTCTTCGGCATTAGTAAAAAACTTATCATAAATTTCCTTACGGGCATTGTTTGGGGGAAAGTACACCGAAACAAACACATGAGTTTCGTCTCTTACCTGCACTTTTGCCCATACATTCTCAAATTCTTTAAATTTTGTTGTAGTAATTATTTCGGAATTGAATTCAGTTGAAATTGCAACTAAAACTCCACCTCCTGACTTTTTTCCTGACCATTGATAATTACGGTCATCTCTATAAACATTATAATTATTACCAAAAACCTCTTCACTTCTAACACTCTCATCCCAACTGGTTTCATTCGCTAGAATCACGGTATAAAAACAACTTAGAACTTTATTTTGAATTTCACTGATCTTAGCAGCGCTTTTCATCCGATTAAAATTTTGACAATATACCGTGATTTCATTCGTGGAATGAGGGTGGGGTGAAGAGCTTAATGGACGTTGACTAATATTCACCTGTCCGGAATTAGTACTGTTTTGAAAAATGCTGTGATCGCCGGGCTGATTATCCGTATCGTCATATCCTTCCTCTGAGAAATTCGTCAGTTGCGTAGAAAACACGAATGATGAGCATGGCACTGGCACATTTCACATGATGCAGCAGAATTTGAAAAGCAGCCAGGGGACGTCCAGTTGGGTTGTCTGCCAGGAGAAGATCGTGTAACTTCGTCATGAGCCGGGTAGGGGTTCAGGATTTCCCCTCTGGAACTGTATTGGCCGGTGGGTCGTCGGTGTCTCATTCGGTGATTAGGAAAATCTTTCCTTCGCTGCCGCAAGAAGTATTCTGTCCGGTGGTAATAAGCTGATATTACGAGCTCCGTCGTTGTTGCAAAAATTGTTGGTGTACTGGTAGTTGTCTTGCGGATGTCTTGAATTTCGATGGCGATTATTTTGAATATTGCTGGGCCTACTGGTTTTATTTCTATTGTAATGAGTGTTGTTGCTGTAGTTGTTCCGCGATTGCTTTTTTCGCCTTCTTGCATTTTCGGCCTGTTTTTGTTGTTTTAAACGATGCAATTCGCGTTTGTCGTAGTCGGTCCAGTCAGCTTTCCATACTTTTCTCGTTCCAAGAAGGCGCCAGCCTGACTGAACCGGTAGAATATTATTGGCATCATTAAGCTCATCTTCGAGCGAGTCTGAAGCGTCCGGTGAGTGAGAAATAATTTTTGACTCAATTGCATTTAAGTTGGCTGATAGAGATTTCAGCTCATCCATTATGTCAGTTCCAAACATCGGATTTTTGAACATAACATTACCAGAAGCTATAAATTCAGTTGTGCTGCTGATCTTTTTAATTTGTTCATTTAAGGGTTTCAGGTCATTGGTTAAACCAGACGTCATTGATTCCATTAACGTAAAAACATTTTCTCTAGAATTTTTCATGGCAATATCACAAAGCGATGTTATGTGATTTTTAATGCCAGCAGAGCCGCTGCTTTTGATCACCGTCAGCTCATTTTGTATTTCGTTGAGCATACCCTCAAGGCGGCAGATTCCCTCATTCAAAACAGTAGCATTAATTTGCTTCGTCGCGCGATGGGTAACCTGCGTGTTGCTTTCCACTTTTTCGGCTAGTTCAGCCTGTTGCTTTGTCAGCAATTGAACTTCGAAATTAAGTGTTATGAGGGTTTGGCAAGAGCTGCAGCACGGCAGCACATAAGACATAACATCAATTTTTTTATCCTTTTTTCTAAGAGAGCGCTGGACAGATACTCCCACGCAGGCGGCATGAAAGGCACGCGAACATCCTATGCAGGTCCACAATACCGTATCGGCGGTAGAATCGAGCGAGCAAATTTCACAGCTCATGACGAACAAAATGCGCGTAAGCAAAAAACGAAACGTAGGTATGTAAAAAAAAACGCGAAAACGCACGTGGCGAGGAACGAAATTAAAACGCGTCCGAACTGATTGACGATTATTATTAATGAATGAGTATACAGGTATACCTCGATAGTACGTACATCAACTTTCTCACTTCAAATTGCAATTGCATAAAAACTGCTGGTTGCATCTGAAATCTGAAAGACCAAAAGAAAGAAAAACTTCTGTTTTTTCTTTTGGTTGTACTAGTTTTCTAGTGTAATCAGTAGTTTTTATGAAATTTTGATTTGAAGTGATGAAGTTGATGTACGTACTATCGAGGTATACCTGTATATCTATTGCCTTTGTCTGTTCGCGTGAAAGGACCGACTGTGTCCGCAGAAAGCACTTCGAACGGTTTAGAAGGAGTTGTCGTCACAACTGTCGCTTCTTTTGTATATCGATGTAGTTTATTAATTTTGCATTTTTCACATCCTTGTATGAAATTTTGTACATCTAATTTCATATTTTTCCATTTGTATATTTCTCGTAATTTTAAATACAAACGGTGTTGGCCAACATGACCTCCCGTAGGGGTCGTATGGTGACGCATCAAGATTTCATGAATCTCTTCCTGTTTGTATATGAACCTTGGTGGTTTAAAAATTATAATTTGATAATTGGGAATGGCATTATTTGCGATTTCCTTTAATGCTTGCAGGGAAATGTATTTGAACAATAAATATTCTTTGGATAGCGCTAACTTGTCTCTTTTGTAAATTTTTAAAAGTTTTGAAATTTCTAGAAGTGCGAATTCTAGAGTTCGACATCCATTACTATGTGTTAAAGGTATTGTTACCACGCCTACTTTTCTTATAATTGTGATTGCATCGATTTATTTCTAATTGATTGTGGTGCACCTCACAACCAAGTTTAAGTAATTTATTAACCTCAGACGGATTTTCAGTTCGCCAAACAGTGAGGTGATCAATCTCTCTGTTGGGTTCGTCTAATCGTCTGGTACTATTATTTGGTTTTTGTTTATTTGTGATTGAGCGTGTATTGACTACAAGTACTAAAGACTTAAGATCTTCAGAATTTTTTGGTATTCTGGAAAGGGCGTCCGCTCCAACATTTGCTCTTCCAGGAAGGTACTCAATGTCGAAGTCATATTCTTCTAAATCAAGCCTCATTCTAGTGAGCTTAGAAGTGGGTTTATGCATTCCAAACAAATAAACCAATGGTATGTGGTCCGTTCTTACCTTAAATCTTCGACCATACAGATACGGTTTAAAATAGTCAATTGCCCAGTGAATGGCAGTTAACTCTTTTTCAATCACGGGTTTGATTTTTCCCCTTTTGTAAAGCTCTTGCTGGCGAATGCAATTGGCAAATCGCAGTTTTCATGCAGTTGCGACAGAATTGCTCCACAAGCAACATCTGACGCATCTGTTGTTAAAATGAAGTCTTTAGAAAAATCAGGATATTGTAGAATCCTAGGAGACAAGAGATGATGTTTCAGTAAATGAAAACTTCGTCTTCGCTCGTCGTTCCATGAAAAGGTGGTACCTTTTTTTAACAAATTATTTAATGGTTTCGCTATATGCGCAAAATTCGGAACAAACTTGCGAAAATAGTTGCAGAACGCTACAAATCGACGAACTTCGTCTACATTTGTAGGCTCTGGATAATCTCTAATTGTTTGAAATTTGGCGTCATCCGGTAAAATTCCATTGTTTGTGATTTTGTGACCTAAGTAAGTAACTTCGGTCCTAAAAAATTTACATTTTTGTGGATTGAGTTTCAAATTGTAATGCCTCAACCTTTTGAAAATTTGTTCGAGATTGTTCAAATGATGGTCAATTGAACATCCGATGACAACTATGTCATCAATATAAACGAATGCGCATTCGGGTGTCAGTCCAGCTAAAGCGATATTCATCATACGCTGGAAGCTGTTCGGACTGACGTTCAGGCCGAATGGTAATCTTTTAAATTGGAAATGTCCATCGGGGGAAGAAAATGCTGTATACTTTCTAGCTTCTTCCACTAATGGAATTTGGTGGAATCCAGACATAAGGTCGAGGGTCGTAAAGTACTTTGCCCTGCCTAGCTGGTCCAAAATTGAATCAATACGTGGCAGCGGAAATTTATCTGCCAGTATTTTCTTATTTAGTTGTCGAAAATCGACAACTAATCTCCACTTTTTTTAGCTGTCTTCCGGCTTCTTCGGTACCAGAAGTATCGGAGAGTTAAAATGTGACACTGAAGGTTCGATTATATCATCCGAAATAATTTTTTGAATTTGACTTTTAATCTCGTTTGCTTGGGAATGAATCTGTTTATAGTTCGGAATGTAAACTTTAGATTCATCTTGTAAATTAATATTTTGTTCATAAAAGTTGTTTGTTGATAAATGTTCATTAGATAAACAAAATACATCTTGATACTTTTTGATTAAATTTGTAAGTTTGTTTTTAGCAAACATGGGTACATGTTCTAAACTTATTTGAGATTTCAATTCTTCTAATCTAACGTTATTATTTAAATTTGTATTTTTATTTGCAGTAATCTTATAAATTTTTAATGCGTCTATTTTTGGTTTAAAATTTCTTATAATTACTTGGTTTTCAGTCGTATTTACAAATTTTATACATTTTGATGTTGGAGAAACTATAGTGTTCCCACAGAAAACACCTGGTTGTATTTCCTGTGAAAGCACAACACAATCTTCCGCTATGGAAAAATTTGGTATATTTCTTATTACCTCACACCTAGCAGGTATTGTAAAAGCATTATTTGTGTTATCTTCAATAGGTATGGTAACAATGTGGTTCTCAATATTGATGTTGAGTAACCATGATTCATAGTCAATATTGCACTTAAATTTGACAAAAAAATCTCTTCCCAGTATTCCATCGGTTGGAATAGGAAAGTCATGCTTATTTGAGATTTCAATTCTTCTAATCTTACGTTATTATTTAAATTTGTATTTTTATTTGCAGTAATCTTATAAATTTTGATAGATAGATTTTTTTCGCCTTTGAAAATTGAAACGTCAGCTCCACTGTCTACAATGAAGGAACATTTACAATTTGTCATTAGCGTTTTAATGGAAACATAGTTGGACGCATTAAGGATCATTGAGAGGATGGTAGTTGTCCTCTCTGGACCTGGCCAAAAAAATGTTGCTGTTGTGGAACAACTTGTGGATATATCATTTGTTGTGTTTGTTGATTTCCTGGTCCCATTGCCAAGTATCCTTGATACATTTGTTGTGTTGGCTGCATATCTGGTTGTGGTTGACCAGATTGGATACTGTAGACATGACGTGGGTTTCCACGCCTGCCTCGGAAGTTATTTCCGAAACTCTGGTTGCTTCTTTGTGAAAAGTTATTCCTGAATCGGGAATTGTTATTAAAACTACCATGGTTGTTGTTACCATTACTGTAGTTCTGGTTGCTATTTAGATTGTATGATTGCCTGTGTCCTCCTCTGTTGCCTCTGTTGGCGTAACATTTGGGCTCCACGAGTTGTCTCTTGTAGACCATTTTCGTTAACTTTCTTGATGCCCTGGCTCAAACTAGAAAATGTTCCAGCCTTCAATATTAGTTTTGTTTCCGGGTAACTTATTCCACTAACTAACGCGTAATAACAAATAATTTTAGAGTCTTTAAACAATTGCTCTTCAACTGTTGCAAGTCACCCCTCAATGAGGCACATATTAGAAAAAATGTTTTTTCCAATAGAGTGAAATTTATTATTTACATTATTTATGCTGGATTCTATCTATGGACAGATGCCAAAACTTGGGAAATGATCGTTTTTGTTACATTGATTCTAATTATCTTATAATAACTTACGATTTTCGGTGCCTAAATACGAGCTGAATATGCGGATTTTTCTAATTCCGGCAGAAAAACAACAAAATGAAATATTTTTCATCCGATTAGTCACCAGACATAACGAACAGAGTGTAAATAATGCACGCGAACTGACAGTTGTTGTTGTTTTTGTTTGTTTTCACCATAGCTGAACAAAAACTGCGTATCAACGTAAGTGTTGCAAGTCACCCCACTGTTGCAAGTCACCCCGTTTGACGGTACAAGAGACTTTTTGAACAAAAGAAAAGCAGCTTGCGTTTCAATAAATAGCAACCAAGTTCCAGGCAGAATGGTAATCAATTTATTTTTTGTATTTCAATATTCCGGGGTTGTCTACAAACTACGTAGCATAACGTCAGATTGTAGAAGAAAAACGTCCACTTTTGGTTTTGTTAGCAGAAACTCACATTGTTGAAATTGAAGCCTTTGATCAATATTGCATTCCGGGATATAATGTTGCTGCTTGTTTATCACATTCTAGATATACTGACGGTATTGCTATTTATGTCAAAGAATCAGTTCAATTCAATCTTCGCCACAACGAAATGGTTGATGGTAACTGGTTCTTGGGCATAACGGTTGTACGTTTCATGATGATGGGTAACTATGGTGTTTAATATCACTCTCCCAGTTCTAGTGACCAGCGTTTCATTGAAATTTTAGATAACTGGCTTGAGATATTTCTTGATTTGAGTAAATTAAATATAATTGCTGGTGATTTCAATATGATTTGGCGTGATAATAATAATTCGAATCATTTGAAGCATTTAGCTAACTTTTTCAATTTGAGACAAACGATAGACGCGAATTTCCAGGCACAGTAGAACTTTGATTGATCATGTTTACTCTAACTTTGATTCTTTTTGTTCAGTTGTCGATACTGATTTGAAAATAACCGATCATGAGACAGTAGGTATTAACGTAATTGAGAATAACTTTAATAATAGCGATGATTTTGTGAAATTGAAGAGCTGGAAGAAATATTCAAAACAGGCTGTTTCTAACCTTGTTCAGAGAAGCGTGGATTTTCCAATCGGGAGCGGTAGTTAAGATGAGTCTGCAGCTGTTCTTACTAATACCATGAAAACGTGTACAAATAGCTAGTTGAACAAAAATTTTTACTTTGAAGACTCGAACAGCTGGTACAATTTGAATCTTTTGCGTCTTAAACGCAAGAGGGATAAATTGCACAAAAAGTTTTGTAGATCTAATAGTGATAATCATTGGAATAAGTACACAATCGCGCGGAATAAATATTCACAATGCATTAAAAAACTCGTTGTGAATATATACAGAGGAAAATTGATCAACATAAAAACAACAGCAGAGAGTTATGGAAAATTTTGAAATCATTATTGAAACCTAGCAATTGCAGCACGCGGTCCATAACTTTTGAAGGCACAATAGAACAGTCTGAACAAGCAATTGCGTCTAAGTTTAATGATTATTTCGTCAATAGTGTTTCATTGATCAATCAATCTATTGAATTGGTTGATGAACCTGATGAAATAAAGCAGCCAGTTAATAGTAATTGCAGATTTGAAGGTTTTCACCCCATCACAATAGATGAACTTAGAAATATTTGCTTTACCTTAGGAAAAACGGCTGGAGTAGATAATGTTAATGCTAGAGTTATTCAAGATTGCTTTCATGTCATTGGTCACACTTTACTGGACCGTATTAATGAATCATTGCAAACTGGGCACGTGCCTGAAGTGTGGAAAGAATCGTTGGTTGTTCCGATTGAAGAGGTTGCTGGGACGATTAAAGCCGAAAACTTTCGTCCTATCAACATGTTGCACACTTTAGAGAAAATTTTAGAGCTTGTTGTGAAAGGCCAGTTTTTAGAATATATTAATAGTAATTCTTTGTTGATTTCGGAACTATCTGGCTACCGGGAAGGCCATTCTTGTGAAACCGCGTTAAATTTAGTATTAGCAAAATGGAAAGATAACCCAGAGAGTAAACAAACAATTTTTGCTGTTTTTTTGGATCTGAAACGCGCTTTTGAAATAATTTCTAGGCCCTCGTTTTGAAAGCATTAAAGCGCTTTGGAATTTGAGTACTGCATACAGATGGTTTGAAAGCTATTTGTGTGACAGAACTCAAAGGACTGTTTTTAATGATTCTGTTTCCAGTCCCGTGGGGAATAACCTTGGTGTGCCCCAGGGAAGTGTATTTAAATGAGAATGTCTCAGTTACGATTGATGATGAGGCAATTGATCGCGTTCGGGAGATTAAATATCTTGGCGTGATTATTGATGATTGAGATACTAGGAAAATTTAAAATTAACACTTCATTTGATCACTTTAAAAAAAATTAAAAATTAAACATTGACACACTTTTTCAAATTTTCGCTATTAAACGCGTGCAAATTCCATTGAATTCAAGTACGAGCTCGTAGTAGAATTCTAAGGAATTTGCTTGCGTTTACTAGCGAAAATTTGGAAAAGTGTTTCAATGTTCTATTTTTTATTTTTTTAAAAGTGATCAAATGAAGTGTTAATTTTAAATTTTCCTAGTATCTCAATCATCAATAATCACGCCAAGATATTTAATCTTATCTTATTTTATTTAAACTCCTTTTTACTTTTAATAAGGTTTAAACTTTTACCGTTGTTCTTACTCTTTTTAATGTTGATGAATTCTTTGTCTAATAGACTTATAATTTGTGTTAATCGGCTTATTAGTTTCGAATAATCTTTCGCGAGTAATTTGGTTTATATATATATTTTTTTATATATTTATAGCTAGATTGTACCTGTCCATTCCTCCATGCGACTCCATACCGTCCATCCATGCGACTCGGTAGTTGACCTTCTTTTTAATCCCGCCTGTCCACTCCTGTCGACAGTGGTCTCGCCTGCTGATTATTTTTATATCATTGTTTTTTTTTTGCACTGTTCCCTAACGGTACTTGTTGTACCACTATAATTCACGATTTTCTTTCTGAGCAACGGAGCGTGTTCACTTTAGTACTCGAAGCATAACTCATTGCTTTTTATGCTAACTGAAATCCAATGTTCTTTTCTTTTTTTTCACTGAACATTACTGGCAAGGCGTATCAATTCGCGGTTTTCTGTTGATCCATTGGAGCCTGATTGCTTTAGCACACGACGCACTGCTCATTGTTTTTTTTTGTGTCATACGGAAATCGAAGTTCTAGTTCATTTCACTGCACGCCTAATGGGTTTGCTTATTAGACTGTTTCGTTTGTTTTTGCGCGTAGTTCGCGATGCACACTGGATGATACGCCTTCAGGCAACAACTAGACGTTTTGTGCCAGAACAGAGCGTTTCCAGGTGAAATCAGCCGAAAAAAGTCAACGACCCTCTCCGATTTGGATGAAACTTTGCACATGTCTTCGGAATTGGTGATGATGGATTTTCCGCGGGTTAAGGAAATTTTTTGACTCAAGACATTTTTTTCAAAAGGGCGTATGTGTTTAGTCATGTGTATTTTTCAAAAATCATAACTCGAAAACCGTTGGTTTTAATAAAATTGCGTAAAATTGCGAAGAAGTTGTAGTTAATTAATTTGACTTTATGAAAAAAATATGAACACTGTAAAAAAAATGTTTTTCTTCAAAAAAATCAAAACCTTAACTAAAAATCAATTAGCAAATCTGTCCAAAGTACGATTTCTATATTTTTTTTCCAAAAAGACTAAAAGTCATAAGAAGAAGAATAAAAGTTATTCTACGATGGAGCAACTTAAGATAAAAAAAGTTCTTAGAAGTAAGAAAAATTCAAGTTTTTTCCAATTTGTTGTTTTTGCATAAATAACCATATTTTAATAATGTAATACGACTTTTCTAGTAATTTTGAACAAAAACGCTCTTGATGAGCAACAGTCTATACACGGTGTTCAATAAGTTCGGATACACTTTCAAAATTTGTTAAAAAAATGAAAACATGTTTTTTTATTTTTTGGATTTATGTTATTGAAAGCTATGTTTACAAGGAACGTTTACAACATTTCTCTTGGAATGACCCCCCCTTTGTACTCCTTAACGAGCTTCAAACGTTTCTCGAACGCGTCGCAGGCGGCACGCACGGACTGCATGGGCATTTCGTCCCAGATTTTGAGAATTACCGTCTTGAAATGATCCAAAGTGCTGACCTTGTATTCGTTCAGCTTCGCCATCATATAGGACCAAACAAAAAAGTCGAGAAGATTCAAGTCCGGGGAGCTGGGAGGCCACAAAGTTTTGTCCAGAAAGTCGGTTAAATTGTCCCGACACCAGGCTTGAACCACATTTGCCGTATGGGCTGGTGCACCGTCCTGCTGGAACACGTAGTGCTCATCGCCGTAGAGGCTTCGGAGACTGGGGGCAACAACCTTTTCCAAAACCTCAGTTTTGTAGTACGCCGCGTTGATTTTGACGTTTTTTCAATAAACACCAAGGGTAGCTTACCACGTTTGCATACTGCCCCCAAACCATCACCGACGCGGCACTTTGGAACCGAGGGATGTTTATATTGGATTCAGGAATGCTGTCCCTCGATGGCGCCCACACCCGGTCATTTTGCACATTGTGCGGCTGCTACAGCACGAACAGTTTCTCGTCCGAAAAAACAAACTCCTGACCAGCGTGCCGAGAGAGGATCCTCTTAGCTCGATCCAACCGCTTTTTGCTGGTAGCCTCCGAAACGCCATGGACCTTACGTTTTTTGTAAGGCCTGAAACCAAGGTCCTTGGTGAGTATGGTGTGAGCGGTTCCAATGGAAACGTTGAGATCTGCAGCCGTTTTCCGGATTGAGCGGTTCTTTTTGCGCCGAATTCGCTCCCTCACGATCTTGATGACCCGTGGCGTCCTCGCTGAACGAGGCCGACCGGATCTCGCACGGTCATTGGTCGAGGACGTCTCCCGGTATCGCCTGATGGTCGTGTAGACAAAGTTCCGCTTGACCCCATGCGATTTCAGATGCCGGAATATATCGCCGGGTCGCTCACCGTTCAAAAAACGCTTAATAACGAAGTCCCGATACTCTTTCATCGCGCGTAACAAACGAACAACAACTAACAGAATGTCAACACCGCGCACATTCGGTAGCGTATGAATGAAGCTAAAGCTGACACCAATACCAATGCAGAATATGTACATGGCGCATACCTACGCAATGATGAAAACTTGTATTCGAACTTATTGAACACCGTGTATACCCGTTTTCGAGATAATTTGAAAGTAATGTCGAAAAAATGGCTTTTTCCATGAAAATATCCCTTTTTTTAAAGTTATTCGTGATTGTCCATCTTCAAAAGTATTTTTTTCAAATTAAACATAAAATTTTCAACAACTATCCTTTTGACACCAAGAAGATTGAACATCTTCTTAATTAACGAAATCAACGAATCATAATTATCAAATAAAAATTTTGAGTTTTTTTTTGTTCATATATGATTTATTTATTTTTTCTACTATTTTTAAGAAAAATTGTATTAACATTTTTACAAACACTATTTCCTAACATTCCTATAAATATTATGAAAACTCAGTATTTCGTCAGTTGAAAATATTTTCGCAGTCAGATATAGCGAATGGATTAAAATCTTTTAAAGACGAAATAACTCAAGTCAGCAGCATAGCCGTAAACATAGCATCTGGCTCTCCCATGTGCAACAACCCAATGTTAGGGATTGAAATAATGGACGAGCTGAAATCTTTATCAGCTAACATTAACTCAATTGAGTCAAAAATTATCAGTAGCTCTCCAGATAGTATTGATTCACTGGAATATGAGCTAAGTAATATGAACCCTATCCAGGTAGTTGTTCAGTCAGGCTGGCGTCTTCTTGGGACAAGAAAGGTATGGAAAGCTGACTGGACAGATTACGACAAACGTAAATTGTATCGAAAAAAACAGCAAAAACAGGCTGAAGTAGCGAAGAAACGTAAAAAGCAGGCGAATAATAACATCACACATCACAATCGTATATATGATCGCAACGACAATAGGAACCACTGCAACAGCTATAATGAAAACTACGCAACCACCAACCATTGCAACTATAACAATACCAACATCAACAACAAATACAACCAACTTCCACCCGACCGCGAGCTTCTTGCTACTGCAAAGGATCGTTTCTCCAGACCTCCACCTAGCCATCGAACAATCAACTTTCAAACAGGTGAAATACTAAACCCGTACCCGGTCGGCGATGCACCATCCTTTCCGTCACCTTCCGCTCCTGCACATTTAACCAATTGGAATGCCCCGGGGGCCCTCTCGGCTGCACCTTGCGTGGCATGCACATGTAAGCATTCGTGTTTCCCCTTGAATTGACGGACCCCTTGGAGGAGGACAATAACATTGATGAACCCGAAGATGATATGCTGAATTTGACGTCTTTTCTTAATCAAGGAGAGGTAAATAGCTTAAGTAACTTTAATCTGTCGACTATCATTAATTTAGATTATGATGAAAAGATAATTAATTCCAATAGTTTTAGTTTTTCGACTAACATAGTGCCACACATAACCGAGCCTCAAAAACATGAAAGCAAAGAAGTAATAATCTATTGTCAAAATTTTAACAGAATGAAAAGTGCAATTAAAGTGAACGAAATTTATAAACAAGTTGCTGCGTGCAATTTTACAGTAATTTTAGGAACTGAGACGAGTTGGGATTCCGGAATGTATAACGAAGAGGTTTTTGGCAATCTGTTTAACGTTTTTAGAGATGATCGCGATAAATTGTTATCCCAAAAAAAATGCGGTGGAGGCGTTTTAGTAGCAGTTAGTGTTAACTATGAATCGGAACAAATTTTATCATACAAGTGTAAGGAGTTTGACCATGTGTGGGTAAAATTTCTCATCGGAGGCCAAATTCACAATTTAGCGTCAGTGTATTTCCCCCCAGAACACGCGAGGAAAGAGTCCTATGAAAAATTTTTTAGTATTGCTGGTGATATTGTTTCGAAATTTGATTCTGAAGCAAATGTTCACATATACGGAGATTTTAACCAAAGAACAGCCAATTTTATTGTTGATGACGAAAATGAATCTTTCTTGATACCAATTGTAGGGGACAACGAAATGCTTCATACTCTGTTTGAAAGTAGTGCTGAATTAGGGCTACATCAAGTAAATACCGTGAAAAATAAAAACAACTGCTACTTAGATTTGTTATTTACAAACATGTCGGACGATTTTTGCGTATCCGAGTCATATTCGCCCCTTTGGAAAAATGAAGCATTTCACACTGCTATTGAGTACTCCGTATTTATACACGAAAAAAACCAAAGATGGATAACAATTTCACCGACTCATTCTATGATTTTAGCAATGCAAACTATGCAGTAATCAAACATAAATTAAATTGTGTCGATTGGCAAATTTTAACGCGTAATCATGGCATAGAAAAATCAGTGGATGCATTCTACGAAATAATGTATGATATTCTAGAACAAACAGTCCCCAAAAAGCGAAGGAAGAAAATCAATAACAAAGCGCCAGAGTGGTTCAATAGACAGGTAATCAATCTTAAAAATAGGAAGCAGAAAGCACATAAAGCGTATAAAAGAAATAAAAGTGATGAAAACCTCTCAATCTACCTGGCCATATGTGATCAGCTAAATCTTGAAATATTAAAAGCATACAAAGAACACAACACAAAAATAGAAAATAATATTAAATCGGACCCTAAATACTTCTTCAAACATGTTAAAGAGAAACGAAAATCTCAGAACTTTCCATCAAAAATGCATCTAGGTGACAAAAGTGGTAATACTTCTAATGAAATTTGTGACTTATTTGCTGATTTCTTTCAGGACGTCTATACATCTCATAATGATAGTGAGCGTGATCATCAATATTTTTCGTACCTCCCTGAACCAATGAAAGATATTTCAGTTTTAAGTTTATCCGATAAAGAAATCTTATATGCTCTTGAAACATTGGATGTCTCAAAGGGTGCTGGACCAGATGGTTTACCTCCTTTATTTCTCAAATCGTTTTCGAAAGAATTAGTTAAACCTTTATTTTTGCTTTTTAATTTATCATTGAAGTCCAGTATTCTTCCTACCATTTGGAAGAAATCATTTTTAATTCCGATTTTCAAAAGTGGTAAAAAATCTGATATAAAAAATTACCGTGGGATTGCTATTCTATCTTGCATCCCTAAACTATTTGAATCCATTATAAATGACAAAATTTTTTCTCAAGCTAAAACATTGATTACTAATAAGCAACATGGTTTTGTAAAAGGGAGATCAACATCTACTAACTTGATAAGTTTCTTAACATTTTCGTTAAACGTAATGGATAAAGGTAATTATGTAGAAGCATTATATACCGATTTTAGTAAAGCTTTTGACAGAGTAGACATACCTCTGCTGATTTTTAAGTTATCAAGGTTAGGATTTAATCCAAGATTACTGAAATGGATCGAGTCATACTTGACAACAAGAACGCAAAGAGTACGACTTAACGGCAATCTCTCTAAAATAGTAAATGTTACATCTGGAGTGCCACAAGGTTCACATCTTGGCCCCTTATTATTTGTTTTATTTGTTAATGATGTAGAAAAAATTTTGATAGTCCTTCAAGTCTCAGTATATGCAGACGACATGAAACTGTTTATGGAGATACAAAAACCACATGATCTTGATATTTTTCAACAAGAAATTAATAATTTTTACACCTGGTGTAAAAAATGCTTGTTAGAACTTAACGCTAAAAAATGCACCTCTATATCGTTCACGAGAAAGCATTCCATAACACAAAATACAGTCTCTCTAGGTCAGATAGCAATTGAAAGATGTCGTCAAATTAGAGATCTAGGAGTTATACTTGACTCTAAGTTATCCTTTGCTGATCACTACAATAGTATCATCTATAAAGCAAATAACATGCTTGGGTTTATTAAAAGATACAGTTTGCATTTCAACGACCCTTACACATTAAAAACACTTTATGTGGCATATGTGAGGCCCATACTAGAATACTGTAGCGTTGCTTGGGCTCCATATCAAGAAACGTTTGTAAATCGTATAGAATCGGTTCAGAGACAATTTGTGTTGTTTGCTCTAAGAAAATTAGGTTGGACACGTTTCCCATTACCATCATATGAGTCGCGATGTTTGTTGATTAATTTAGAAGGACTTCAAAGGCGAAGAGAGTTTGCTATGATAGCTTTCATAGCTGATGTTATTGAGCAACGAATAAACAGTCCAGAAATATTAGCAAACTTAAATTTTCATGCTCCTAGTCGCTCTCTAAGAAATAGAAATTTATTTTTTATTAACAATCAAAGAACGAACTATGCCAAATATGCTCCCTTAAATAGAATGATGTCCTGCTTCAACACGTATAGCGAAACGGTTGATATCACAATGAATAAAAATGCACTTAAAAAAGCTTTTTTTTTTTTGTTAGGCTAACTAGACATTAGTTAATTAAAAACTCTTAGAAGCTAAGCAAAATGTAACAAGGTCTACGAAATGATTGACGACAAATAAATAAATAAATCAATGTTGTATTTCTCTTTAAACTTGCAGAGGCTTGCAAAAAAATTTCTATTTTTGTATTGGGAAGCAGCCCCATCAGACATAAAAATGGCCTTTTTTATATTCATTAGTTGATTTAAATACGTTAGTAATTTAGAAATAAATACTTGTACCGCAATTGTATCATGTCTTAGAACTTCTGATATTACAACAAAACTTTGATTTTTAAGCATTCCTGACTCCATATAATAAATAACAAACGGATGAATTGTAGCCTGATTATTGTTCCAATGATGACTTTGAACAGCATCCTGAGGTACAAATGAATAATTCTCTGCAAAATCGCAAATAATAACTACTTCTCCTTCTTTTAATGAAGACTTTGTATCTTTTAAAAATTTAGATTGCTTTGTGTTTATATAATCATGAGTTAATAGTTTTTCTAATTTCTCGCTAAAATATTCAACAAATTCATCGACAGGTTTTAATAGCGTTTCTAAATTACATCTATCAGTTGTAATCCATTGTTCGAACGATATATCAGACAAGTTATGTTTCTCAAGTTCTTTTAAAAATCTTATCTCAAATTCTGACAGCGTGGGACAATTTTCGCATTCACGGAGGTAACAATATTTTGATCATGATGATGAATTACACAATAACTTCTCAAAATGTTGATTACAATCAGTGTTGAATGAATATTTTTTAAACTGTGAAGCATTAAATCAATATTTTCGTGAATTGCGCAAACGTTGTGAGAACCTGAAGCATTTAGCAATTTACAATGTTTTGGTCGTAATGCTGCAAAAGTACTTAATCCAATTTTATGTTCACTGACTTCTTTAAATCGAGTGAAAGTTTCTCTATGTGATGAAAGTGACCGTTTTTGAATTTGTTGACGCTTACCATTAGTGTTTACAGAGACATAATCTCTTTGTCCCGGCATGGCTCTGCTGATGTCGTCCTCGTCAAAAAATTGTATCACTTGATTCTTTATATCCGGATTCAAACGATCCCCCGATCTGTCGTTGGGGGTAGCCAATACTCCATTCTCGGCTGCCAATTCTTTTGCTTGTAATGCAAGGTATTTGTTTGTTTCAAATTTGCTCGTTATCTGCTGAATCGTCCACTAATTAGGCAAAACTGTTAATATGCGTATTTTATCTTTTCTCGAACAATCTGGTTCTATAAATTTTTCTTTCAATTTGGAAATAATTTTCACAACCTTTGTTTTCAATGTAGCTAACTCTCCGACTTCTTCTTGTGGTGGTAAGCTGAATAAATATTTTCTAATACCTGCTACAATTTCGGCAAATTTTTGCCGACGGTATTTATCGTTTTTAAATTCTCTAATGATCGGAGACACATTTATTCCTGCAATTCCATTATTGAATAACTCAATGTTGTGTATCCTAGAATAATCCGGTAGGTCACTGTCCTGAGAAGATGCCAAAGTAATTCAAGCTGCCGAGGTAATTCAAGCTGCCGATGGTATTTCCTCCAAATCGTTCCGTGATGTGGTTGTTGCTTCGTCATGTCCACCGTTTTCTGATTGCTCCACTCTTTCGACAGGATTACGACGATGCGAATATAACCAACATAAATCACAAATTCTTAATGACGTGTCCAAATGGACCGTACACTGCATGGATAGAAGTTTTTCAATTAACTTGTCAGTTAAATTTCTAAGTTTAGGCGAACACCGTCTCCCGATTTCACGAAAAGGTTTACAACAATGCTTTGTTTCGAGTTCCATTTCAAATCGTTTTACACTTTACGCTACTTATGAAAGACACTATTAAACTGATGTCATGACTTTGTAATGTTATCCTTTTTATACGTACTAGGTACGCACTTTAGGTACTTTTTTGAAATATTGGTATGTGCAGGGGTATGCATGTAAATTATATTTTCTGTCAACACCAAAGGGAATGCATGAATAGGTATAAATGGGCGTAACAATTGTATTCTTACTGGTATAGACAGTTTAACTAATTGAAACATTATATTTCTACATGAACAAAATACGCTTGTACACTAACATGAATACTAATTATTTTTGTTTCGGGTTAGGTTTTCATAATATACTGTAAGTAAAAGCAGCAAATTTTGTCGTGTTACCTACAGTAAATATCAGAAATCATACATTAATTGTTATGTTATATATTCTCCGTGCGAGGAGTAACGATTATGATGTAGAAGGAGACGTTCGCTCATCACCATGAGGCACCAAGAGTGAACAACAATGTTTTTTGGCTAGAATGAAAGATATGAAGAGAAAGTTTTGATAGTTCCGCTAGTGTGCGGCAGGCTTGGAAATATGACAGATGTTTTAGGAAAATTAAGCGAAAAAGGGCATGTGTACAGTGGTACTCGAACCAACGACATTTTTGCCTAACATCCCACTGCGGGGTAGGTCGAAGCACGGACTAAGTCCGCCACTTCAACAGGCAAAAATGTCCGGTTGGAAGACGCTCATGTACCACTGTGGCTTGTATAGTTATTCTAGCGATCTATTGTGTGCACTCTGTTTACTGATGCGCACATGGGAGAGGAACGCTCTCCTGTTTTTGGGTTTGTTTTTGATTCGCACCGACTGACGATCACTAAAAAAAAAAAACAAAAAAAAACAAAAAAAAACTTTAGTGATCGTCAGTTGGTGCGTATTCTCGGTAATAGTATTCTCGGTAATAAAAGGAATATTGTAGAAAATTTCATGTACAATTTGAAAAGCATTCTTTTGAAGATGGACAATCACGACTAACATTTTAAAAAGGGATATTTTCATTAAAAGAGCCATTTTTTCGACATGAATTTCAAATTATCTCGAAATCGGATACATTTGGAATGTTGCTCACCAAGAGCATTTTTGTTTAAAATCACTAGAAAAATCGTATTTAGTTATTAAAATATGACAAAGACAACAAATTAGAAAAAAATTGAATTTTTCTTACTTCTAAGAACTTTTTATCTTAAGTTGCTCCATCGTAGAACAACTTTTATTCTTCTTATGACTCAAAGTCTTTTTGGAAAAAAATTATAAAAATCGTACGTTGGACAGATTTGCTAATTGATTTTTAAGTTTTATTTTAGATGTTTTTTGAAAAAAAATTTTTTTTTACAGTACAATATTTTTTTCATAAAGTCAAATTAACTAGCTACAACTTCTTCTCAGTCGCAATTTTATTACAACCAACGGTTTTCGAGTTATGATTTTTTGAAAAATACGCATGACAAAACACATACGCTCTTTTGAAAAATTTGTCTTGAGTCAAAAAATTCCCTTAACCGGCGGAAAATCCATCGTCACCAATTCCGAAGACATGTGTAAAGTTTCATCCAAATCGGAGAGGGTCGAGTTCAGTCATTTGCTCATTTGGCAGAGAAATGCTCAACAGCCTTTTGCGCGGCCTTTGTCATAGTTTTTCAAACTAACTTCAGCAGTATCTTCACTACTGCTATCACTGTGTGTATCGTGAGCATGATTAAGATAAGGTTCAGTTTCAGTTCGTAACTGGTATGATACACTGTATGAACCTCCTGGTTCTCAACGATAGTGACCATTTGGTCGCCAATGGTCTTAGGGGATTGTTCTTTGCTGTCTTTGCCACCCATCTTGATTAGTTCACTTTTAACTAACAGTGTTACTTTTCAATTCATTTTCAACACGTTTCAACTCAATACTGTGTTCTAAGTTGATGTTACTTTCACCTCACGGTGAGCCATGTGGAAGCTTATTCCGGCTGTGATACTTGTACTGGAGAAGAGCTTGCGATCAGGTTCGCGTAATGGTAAGTAATCATTTTTATTTCAGTCTCTTAAATCTAGAAAGCTTATTTCTACACTTGGTACTAAGTCTATGGGCGTTGACCTTTCTGGTCTCCAAATGTAGTGAACCAATCACTACAATTTGTCACATGTGTTGGTGATTCGTTATGGCGTTCCATTCGTCGTAGTACATAGGCGAAGGTTGCCGAAAAGAAATAACAAAAGAATTTGGGTCTGTTGTTTTCCGGGTCACCATGAATGCGTTTATTTGTAAGCATTCTGGGTCTGGGTCGGAAAACATATGGTTCTAATTATTCGGATGTATGAGCTGAACCAGCCGAGGCTGAAAAGCTCAATAATAAAGATATCTAATCTAATCTAATCTATTCGGATGTTTGATGACATCAGCACGGAAGGTACTGATGTTTTATATGTGGTGTTTGTTTTCTGGTGTGACCGTTGAATGCCAACTTGGTGGGTCTAGAAAAAAAAGGTCTTCGTGGAATTTATGATTATGAGTCAAGTTGCATGTTATATATTGAAATGGGTTATGTTACGTATTATGTTACACTACAATTGTAAGGCAGCACGTTGACATGGCGATAGAGTTTTCCGAGCAGTGGTGGTAAATGTACTGATAGTAGACATTTTTCAGTACAGCCACACACGCCGTACACACGCAAAAGTTTTCTCCAGGAGACGAAAAGTTTTTGCTGCCTCCAGCCGATGGTTTAAAAAATGTTGCGACATAGATTTATGTCGCCCTGAAAATCGTTGATTGCTGGCTTATAACTGCATACATATGATGTTTATTATATGGTATCAAATCATAAGAATGGATACTAACAACTCGTAATAAAAACTTAAAGGTGGGTTATATCAGGGATATAACTGCAAGGTTAACGTATAACCGAGTTTGCGTTTTCCTTCTTATGAACATTACGGAGCCATTGCTTACGGTTGTCATCACGGGCTTAGTGAAAAAACTCTGTTGAATTTACCACTTAACGCTACAAACTGTAACTGGCTTAAGCCGGCTAGCAAAATCGGTCTACTAGAGCGCTCCGGGAACTAGGGTTTTGAAAACAAATGGCTTAAGCGCCACTTCAACAGAGGACCACTTGTCGTTCTGGGTGTCCGGCAACTCAAACCTCAGGGCGAGTTCAGATGAAACACAAATACATGGAATGAACTAGTAGACGGAAGATCTCGAATTTCCGGAAGGAACTAACTCAAAACCGTATCAAAACCTAACCAAGTGAAACCTTTCACCGAAACAAAAGCACGGTATGCCTGTTCTCATCACAGGTCAAGTGCTTTCCGAACACCTCGATCACACACGCTTCAAGACAAGAGGGAGGGCTGAGTTTCCCAAGCAGCCCAACTTGGAGTACAACTAACAACGAAAATCTACAACAAAAACGACGAAACGTGAGAAATCTCTTGTACACCTATACACCTATATGACGGGAACTTTCTAACCTAACAATTGATACAACCAACTACAATTTTTACCTACATTGAAAAACAACATTTATTGACTTTTAAACATTCAAATTTATTAACAATTGCCGTAGGGGCACCCTAGCCTATGCATCTCCTACTCTCTAGCTGTGCAGATTTGAAAAGACTAAATATAGATTGCGCTTACTTCTCAAAACGCATGCATGCCGACACTTTGTATGCTACTCACGGTTTATCCTCTACTTTACCAACACTCTATTATTCCCTCTCCATCCCGTTGGCCCTGCGCCGCTCGCACCACGCAGAACACCGAGTAGTGAAGCAAGGTTAACTCGTCGTTCACCAAAAACGTTGATGTGATGTTTTCCCGATGAGTGGGTGGGAAAATCGCTCTCAATAAGCGCGCTATTAGCGTTCGCAGCTTCCTTCGAATTCTGGCCGAAATTGGTAATTTTAATGTTGGCGCGTGGGGTCAGGGTAGTGGTAACAATGATGGTGCGGTGTGCCGAGCGAGAGGGGTACCAAGCTATAAAAACCGTAGCACGGCTGTTCAATCGGGTAAGCGCATTTTCTTATAAATCATTAGATTTTACTTCACCTTTTCGGCCCTCCTGAATCACGCACAGCACTAATTAAACAAAACGAATAATTACTTATACTGCACCTAAGACACTTCTCACGTCACATTACCTCGACAAACACACCGCAAAACTTTATACAATTAACTTCACAGCCTGCCTCTTCCACGGGTCAAATTAAAGTGGACGAGACAGCATTTGAAAATCCTCAGATAGGCCGCTCTAATGTTCTTGACCTTCTTTCCGGAAATCGCAGAACGATCTTTTCTAAAGGCGTCTCTGATTACCCTTTGAAACAATTAGAGTTAGTTTCTCCCTTTCACTCGAGCATCCTACATCTGACTATCTCATTCCAGGCTATGACTTCAAGCTTGTCTTATTATTTCTGACCCGACGACAAGTAATCCTACCAAGAGACTACACTCAATCCCACGGATCAAGTTTTATGCTTTAAATGAGAAAAGTTTCGCGCCGAGCAAGGAAATGAACTCCTAAATGGGTGAACTGTCCCCAAGCAGTAGTTTACTATATGCGTTAGTTCATCTATTGCATGCAAGCTGGTTGGAATAATGCGTATCATTTTGAATAGTACCTGTTGTTCATCAAATTCATGCTGCATCAATTATATTTTAATTATATGCCGCTATATCACCGAAACAAGTCTGACCCCTGAGATTCTGCTGAAGCAGGGGGTTTGTCGGCTTAAGAACCCTCTGCTGTATCCAGTTAAGATACTGGATGTGCGTCAACTGGGCACAGTATCGGTCCAAGATCGATTTCTGAAGAGAGCCATGTTTCACAAAGAGCGAATGCATCACAACCGGTATTGTGAGCTAAAAATTTGGATGATTCCAATTCAGGAATAATACTTCAACAATTCCACTGCAGAACAGTGATCAAATCCCAAAGGACAACGCAAAGGACATGGTTTGAAGCGCTGTACACTGGTTTTAGCAAGGCCTTTGACCGTATTGGTATTCCTCTGTTACTCTACAATTTAGGAAAAATAGGATTTGAGGATAAATTTCTTAAAAGGATACAATCGTATTTAATAAATCGGCAATAAGTAGTCAGTTTGAATGGGAAAAAGTCACACCCTGTTAATGTATTATCTGGAGTTCCCCAAGGCTCGCATCTAGGCCCTTTGCTTTTTATTTTGTTTGTCAATGGTATTTCTTACATTCTTAAGCAGGTCAGAATTCTCATCTATGCAGATGACATGAAACTGTTTATGGAAATTAAGAATGACCAAGATAATGTAACTTATTTAAACGAAATATTATTATATATGTCAAATAAATGTTCAAAAAAAAGCTTACTAGAAATAAACGTTAAGAAATGTAAATTGATTACTCCAATAGAAAACGAAATACATCACAAATTACTGTTTCTTCAGGAACAGAAATTGTAAAAAAAAATGCGAGAGAGTCAGAGATTTAGGTGTTATTGTAGAATCTAAGCTTAATTTTATCGACCATTACAACACAATTATCCATAAAGCAACCAATATGCTAGGTTTTATTAAACGCTTGGGTCAAAATTTTTATGACCCATGTATGACCCATACCCCATACGATCAAAACTTTGTACGTTGCATATGTCAGGTCTATTCTAGAGTATTGTAGTGTCATATGGTCTCCTTTTATAAAAACGCGTGAAGAACGATTAGAATCAGTACAAAAACAGTTTCTTTTGTATGCTCTCCGTAAATTAGGCTGGACAACATTTCCACTTCCGTCTTACGAAGCACAATGTATGCGTATTGACATTCAAACTCTGAAGGAACGAAGAGAATTTGCCATGACCTCTTTTGTTAACGATATTGTATCACATCGAATTTCCTCCCTTATTATATAGTATAAATTTCTACACCCCCTCGCGGCATTTGAGGAATCGGAACTTATTTGCGTTAAATATCAATCGGACAAACTATGCGAAATTTAGACCAATTAACCGAATAATGTCTCTCTGTAATCTGCATTGTGAAACAATTGACTTGATAATGTCAGGTAGTAACCTAAGACAGTATTTTATTTCTAGACGATGTTTAAGAAGATAGAACTAAGTGTAAATAGGGTAGGAAACGACTTAAGCACCCCAAGACCCTATTCCAAGCACGGAGTAAACGTTAACCTACGACGCTCATTTTTTGCAGAATGGTGCTCCAAGTAGTGAAGCACCATACTGCAAAAAAATGGGCGTTGTAGGTTAACGTTTACCCCGTGCTTGGAATAGGGTCTTGGGGTGCTTAAGCCGATTCCTACCCTATGTAGTCTACGATCGGTTGACAAAATAAATAAATAAATAAATAAATAGAAAAATATCTGATTTTAGGTCAAACAAATACCTTAATTTAAGGTGTTCTCATCTTAGCGTGAAGGCTGCTATTTTATACACGTCATGCTAGCTTCCGCATATTTTTCAAGTGATGAAAATTTCAGAATGTTTTTAGAATTACAGTTTTTAAATTATTCAATATTTTGCTAGTAGTCTAAGTCTCGAGTGTGTCAATGTGTCTATATATTCTCTGTGAAAAGGGTAAAAATATTCACCATTTAAACTTTTAGGAAAAGCTACAACATATCGTCAGCATTATATTCGTCAAGTACGAATATGAGCTCCACAGCTCTGAAAATAACAGTCGAGGTAAATACGTTCAACTGATAATTTGTTCTAGGTTTCATTCGATTTGACAGAACCAGTGAACCAAAATTATCGGGGTACATTGACTTTACTCTGGAGCTGTCAAGTTGTTACCGGGTTGCCTAAAATAAAACCACATAGTTAGTATTTGCTCAATCTCTTACCTTTAACTGGAAATCTACTTATCTTTCTCCTCAATACAACGTAGCTCAGCAGAATTCCTCTTACAAGTAGTTTTTCTTCAAAAAGAAGTCGTTTCAATTTTGTCCACCCTCCATGGAGACTGTAGTTGTTGTTTCGGGTCGCTGCATCCATTGCTTTGTTGTTATTTATAGGATATAGAACAGATGAAATTTAAAACTAAACATACCATTTTAAGAGTTGAATAATGCTGCATTACACTTCACTCAAATATAGCGTTGTCCTTCAAGTTCTTGAGCAATAAATCAACAAAAATTTCTTCCACTGAAACTACGCACCACTTTTCAGCAAGTCACAATTACAATGTTTTGACGTTTCTGTGGTTCATTACGAGTTGTCGATGAGAAGATTCAGTGTTCATAAGTGTAAGCAAAATTGTTCATTTACATCACGTTTCGGTGAGTCAAGTTCATTGCTTGATGTGAGAAACATGATATAAGTCGGATTATCAGATACTGGTTCAACATATGCCGTATGTTGAATTAAAATTAGATATGAGAGTGCTCTCTTCCATAGCCAATATTGTGGTATTGAAGACGATGCTTGATCATATGTGTTGCTGATATGTTTTCGAGTATAAGTTTGTACCATAGAAAGATTTTCTATCAAGGAACAGCCTTGATGTTCGATCTAAGGACTAACAGTGAGGTGAATTTAGAATGAAATTTTGTATCCATTGTTAGATATGGAACGTATCTTCATTGCTGAATGAGCCGGTGATGTTATGTATTTATGGTTGTGAGTTGGGTGAAGTAAACAAAATGGTATTATTTCGATGACGTTAATGTTAAAGTTCATGATACCTGAATTTGTGAACAGGACTCCAATGAACCATAGAATCGTATTACTATACCATTTGAAATCACTATCCTTGTAATATATGTAAAATTGGGATTAACTAGGTTGCGGGTTAGTTGGAATTAATGTAGGTCTTATTGGGGATGTTAAGGTAGTTGCAAATTTGGTTTTAAACTGAGTTGCATCAAAGAAGAATGCTAAGATAGAACAGTTGGTACAAATATTTTTTTCATTTCAGTGTCCTTTTTAAAAATTAAAAACGGTCCCTTTCGACTGAACACTATAGACACTCAAGTAATAGACCGGACAACGTGAGTCTGGCACAGTTGATGTATCCAAAAGAACTGTCAAATCCAGAGATGCCAGATATTTTTTTCAAATGTCTGTGATAAAAATTTGAAATGTCTGGGAATGTCTGTAATAGTCTGTAAATTTTTTTTAGAAAATTAGACTTCTTTCAACGAAAAGACGTAATAAGAGAGCGAGTTATGTCATTATCGCTGTTTGTGTGATTATGTATACATGTCTGCATCTATTTCTTGGATTGTATGCAACCTTACACTATTGTTACATATTTTTAAAGTGACACTGAAGCTTGAATCATTCGCATAGATTACACAAATTTTCAAAGTTATTTTTCCCCCTGCAACGCTTTTGCCAGTTTTGTATTTTAAAATCAAAATTTAGTTTTCATTTGTAAAATTCAACAGATTTTTTTTTGATTCAATACTAACCAGTGATGGTGTGTACCATATTTTAATATGGTGTCATCAGCACTCATAATCATCAATATCATTATGGTCATTGAATGATTTTTGTATAGACTGCTTCTTCGGATAGTCAGTGATTATCTCTTAAATTTCAGGGAAACTCTCTCCTGATTTTCTGCAAGGCTCTTTGCTTTATTCTGGGAAGTTTCCTCCTGAACTTCAAGCAAAATTCCTCACTAACTTCTTGGCAGCCATTCCTTATTTTCTTCGAAATTCACATTTAAGAACCAAACCTTACCTTCCGGAAACATTTGGTAATTTTTTTCCTGAACATAGTTACTTTCTAAACTTTTGATAAGTCCCATCCTGAACTACGAGGAAAGATTTTGCAAAACTTTGAGAAAGTACTCTTCAGATTTTCTTGGAAAATCCTCTTAAGTTGCTAGAAGTATCTTCCTGAACTTCTAAGAAGTTCTTTTCTAAACTGCTGAAATAATCTCTTCTGAACTTCAGAGAGTATTGTCCTGAACTTCGGGAAGTTAGTTCCTGAATATCTGAGAAATTCTTGCTTGAACTACTAGAAAAATCCTCCTATACTTCTGAAAAGTTTCTTCCTGATTTTATCAAAAGAATCTACCATAACTTCTGAGCTTTTGTGAATTTCGAGCAGTTCTCATTATGAAATGCTGGAATGTTTGATTCGGAACTTTAGGGAAGCTCTCTATCACTTCTGGGTAGTTTCAAATGAACTTTTGATATCTTCGCAACTTCTGAGAAGTCCTTTTGTGAACTTCTGAGGAGTTCTTTACTGATTTTTTTGAAAAATTCCTTCTTGACTCTGCAGGTAGTGCCCTCCCTGGTAGGTTTCTTCATTAAATTCCGGGAATTTTTCCTGAGCTTATTCTTTCCAAACTTCTGATTGATCCCATCCGGCACTGCGAGGAAAATTTTATTCCAAAATGTTTAGGAAAATTCCCTAAAATTTGTTCTTGAAGTTTCTTTCTGGACTTCTGAGAAGTCCTCTTCTGAACTTTTGGGAAGTTTTCCCCAGAACTTTGGCGAAGTTTGATCTGGAACTATTGGGAAATTCGTGCTCAAATTAGAAGGAAGTACCCGCTATGCTCCTGGAAAGTTTCATTCTCTTCTCCCTAAAGAATTTTGAGAAATTCATATTCTGAAATGCAGAATGTTCTCCTTTGAGCTTTGGAAAAGCTGCCAAGCACTTCTAGGAAGTTTCAACTAACAATTCGAGAAGTTTCTTCCGAAACTTCTGGGAAGTTATTTCCTGAACTTTAGAGAAGTTCTTTCCTCAACTTCTATGACGCATCGTCCTGAGGATTTTTTTTCAGATTTTTTGGGAAATTATAGGCAGTGCCCTTCTTGGTTAGCTCCCGTCTGAAACCTGGGGAAGTTTAGTCTTGAATTTCTGGGAAGAACTCCAAAACCTCTGAAAAATTCCAAACTTCAGAGAAGTCCTCTCTCCTTCACTTCTTCCTGAAGCTCTGTTAAGTCCTCTCCTGATTCTTGGGGAAGTTCTGTCTTGAAATTCTGGTAAGTATGACCTAGAGCTTCGGTAATGAGTTTTTGAAGGGTCTTCTTGCATGAACTGCTTGCTCCCAATACTTCTGAGAAGTTTCTACCTGTCCATAGGAGAATTTTTTTTCGAGGGAGTCTCTAAGTTTCTCAAATATGATTTGTATAGTTGTGAACCTTGATTATCGTTGTGACTTAATAGCAAAGGACCAATATTACCAACGCTTTGACAGTAATTTTTCGCATGGGTTTGACCACGCGTGGGATTACCATAAGTAGGGACTCCATGTTACCCTCGGAAATGGCGTATACAATAATTATCTCCGGGCTCATTGTGTCTCCAAGTGGCCCAGCGCTTTTGTTTCTTCAAAGATTTCTACTTTAATTGATACCTACGATATTTTAAAACATTTCAACAAAGCTTCTTAGCGTAACTACTACACACAAAAAATAAATCTTGTTTTATTAAAAGTTTTGCGCTTTACTTCTGAAAAGTGTATATTTTTCATTATATTGAAAGTAAAATTATCTACTACGAAAGTTCCTCGTTTGATTTGAAAGTGTTATGTTTCGGTTCAGTGTGTAAATTTAAAAGTTATTTCTTTTACCATGAAAATTGTAGAACTGTCAAATCCACCATCACAAAAAGCAAGTCATCTTCGTTTGATAGAAAAAAAAAAGAATCAGGTTTACCTGTCAAAGTCTTCCTGTTCATTTCATCCGTCTGGAACAACATTCAAGCTGCTCCCGGTAATTGTTCTGATTTACGTTTGTTTAGTGAAGGGATTTGTCAAGGATTTTAAGGTGAGACTCGGTGGTTTACTTTCCTTGGAAATTGCTTTTGTAGTTTAAGCCTTATAGTAATTCGCTTTATCGGATTACTCCTTCCACAGATTAGACCAGCTTGGCAGACAACCCAATCAGTAACATGGAGCAGCAAAACGCCCCAACATACAATAGCAACAGTCGACTTTCTTCCAATTCTCTCGAGTTTCTCACCGGCAGCGAATTCAATCTGAACTACGAAACCGTCCGAGCAAACTCCGATGACGAACTGTCCATCGTCCAACGATTCGCTCTAGAAGTTAGATTTCTAGGCGGCATCCGGTGTGACGAGGCAATCGCCACGACAACGACAAAAGACACCGGGTCCGACACTCCTCCGGCCGAAACAGAAGCGAAGACGCCTTTGATGTGTGATGTGTGTTACTTTCAAGCCTGATTTTTTCAAGGGAATTGTGAGAACCCTCGTGCAGTATTAGTTTATTCATTTGATTTATATGTGTGTGTGTGTGTGTGTGTGTGTTTGGGAAAAAAAAATGTTTTATCAATCAATATCCGACTTTTATTAAAAATCATATAAGTTTGCAAGCAAATAGCTGTCTTATTAAAATTTATAATGATTGATCTGAAAAAAAAACAACAATTTATTTTAAAAATATATTTGATTTCAATCTTAAAACAGCTTACTTTTATTGGAATTGCACAATACTTTCCAGTTGAAAGTCCATTTTGAAATAAATATATTTTGCTTTCATTTTCAACGATGCCACGGTTTCGATTTGACAGTTCTACAATTCGTTTTGAAAGTTTCAACTTTTAAATGAACCAAGCAGATTTTTTTTGATTTGACAGTTTGAACGTTTTTGTAGTGAAAGCTAACCGCTTTCTACGAAAAAGAACCAACGCAACTTTTCAATTTTAGCAATGTTTTTTTTAATTCTAACAATCATTATTCTTTGTGTGTATACTGCGCTTAAATACTATACTGAGTACTGCGTACGTTTGAAATCCGAACTTCATAGAATACCCTTATTTGAAATTTAAAAAATATTTCAAATGTCTGTAAAAGTCTGCAACATATATAAAATGTCTGCTAAATGTCTGCATCGTTAAAAAAGTCTGCAATAAAAATGAAAAGTCTGCAAGTTTACAGACATGTCTGTGAATATGGCATCCCTGGTCAAATCGTATGGGAAATGCGAGGAAATGTTCGTTTTGGATACAACATGGCGGCCCGTTGTCCGGTCTATTACTTGAGTGTCTATACTGAACACTCCCCAGTAAATGGAATGACAGATCTTGTTATGCTCATGCCGTTCCCTACACGCTAAGACAAGAAAACGGAAAATTCGGTAAAAAATACCGAAAATCGCACAAAAGTGCACATACTGAAATTATCGGTAAACATGGATTACCGAAATTTCGGTATTGCTGGAAAACCTGGAAAAACATTAATAATTACTTATTTTTGTACGGTATTTTTTACCGAAACTGCTAGCAGCTCAATGAGAGAATTTTTAACCAAATTTAGGTAAAATATAACGATAAAATCTGTAAGTCCACTTTACTGAAACATTAAGTAAAATCAAACGTTTTGTTTCGGTAAATTATACCGATACTTTAGGTTTTGCTACCAAAACCTAATTTTCGGTAAAATGAAAACCGTATTTTCGGAAATCTTATCTTAGCGTGTAGATGTGCAAAAAGAGACCAAGGTACACTGAAAACAAAGTAAACTATATTGCCACATGTCATACACACTTAGATTTTATTACAGTATACTGTAATATTTTACCGAATATGAAACAGCTGAACATTCGGTAATCGATTCGGTAGTTTTTTAACTTTACAATATGTTCAGTAAATTTAACTTTGCTACTGAGCTGTCAAAACTTACCAAAATGTTCTGTAAATTTTGCTGAACGATTGGTAACGCGAGCTGTCACATTATTACCGAAAATGATGCAATAAATTTACTGTTGCTCAGCAAAATTTACAGATTCGTTTTTAAGCGGGTTTTTAATGGTTTTCTCTCTTTCTTGATTTTTACATTAAGAATAATTAATGAGTTAAATTGATATGTTATTCTATTTCAGTTCTTGTTCATTTCCGTTGATTCAGATTTGAGTTTTAGATTTATTTTAGTGTTAATAAGCATTTAGAAAAATGTTTGAAAACTGCATGCTTATCTACAATGTAAATAGAAAGAAAATGTATCAACATAAATTTTTTCAACGATGTTAAAAATATATAAGGAGCTTCCCATCAAACGCTGATGGAATCAAATGATTCCTGGGGTAAGCCAAAAACTTTCCTTCCTGGCGAGTGTGGCTACAGTCCCGGAAAATTGAAGTCCATTCCTTCATTTATGGCATTTATTTTTGGCTGCACCGCAAAGTTCAACAGAGATGATGAACATTTAACTTTAAAATGGCGGGAAAAAGTTGTGTTTGACAGCATGAAAAAAAAAACAATCTGTTCGGTACTTTTTTAATAGAATATTTTGCAAATGATAAAATTTACAGTACATTCGTAATTTTTGTTACAGTGTTGCGGAACTGCAGCAATTTACAATTTTGCTCGGTAGTGTTTTTTACAATTTTCTGTAAATTACAGAAATTCAGTATTTTCGACTGCTGGAATTTAGTAAAATGTCATATTTTACAAAATGTTCGGTGAAATTTCTGTTTTACAGAAAGAATTCAGCAAAAAAGGTACCGAATAAGATTTTGGAAATTTAGTGTGTACACAGAAAGAAATCTTGTAGTAAAAACTACCATTTTACCCGACTACGCCTATCTTTAAAACTACCATGAAAGTTCAGTCAAATTTACTACGTTTACGGTAAAATCTTCAACGTTTGTGGTATATTTGACAAACCTCATATTGATATCAACCGCACCATGGTTGATCTAATCGCAGGCATGGTAAAATCAAACGCATTTATAGTCAGCTGAAAATTGTTGGTGATTGCGATTAATTTAACCCTCGAAATGGTATTTTCTACTGCGGTTTTTTTTGCGTGTACACAGAGAGGAATTTGATGGTCAATTTTACCATTATTGGGGGTTAGGATGACTATTGCAGCATAGTGATTTTGAACCGACTATGATCATGGTCAAAAATACCATTAAAAATAGTTGATCCAACATTTGCCATAATGTCGGAATCGTTCTCGTTACCATGATCATAGTCAAGAATGCCATGAACGTAGTGAATTCGTCTATTTTCATGGTTATTGTAACCATTATATGCAATAGTCACCTTGACCATGATTTAATTGTCGGTATAACGATAAAATTTTTCTCAGAGTAGTATTCTCACATACACGCTAATTCGAGCTTACTCAATGTTGAGTAAATTTTACTAAATTTAAGAAATATATCTAAAACATCAAATGCTCAGTAAGCGTCTTTTATGATCTGATTTATTGTTTTTCAAAACGCAAGAAAACTGCGCCAAACTGAATTTTGAGTTAGCTACATATTATTTTTTTCAATAATGTAAAATTGGTCGGATAACGTCGTTCTCAATTTGTGCTTCGGAAGGTAATTTAAAATCTAATAGTACGTTCGCACTACCCAAGTAACCACAAGCATTATATTACTTCACTTATTCAACCCAAAATCAACATCTGAAGTGTGGGATCGCATCAATTCACCAGTTGTCAAGTAATGAAGCGCTAGATTAGCTTAAGAATGTAGTGATGCATTACCAATGCAATAATGGGGGTGACCCATCCATACATCCATACCTCTCAGGGTAGGTCCATTAATTACGTCACGCAGTAGGGGGGGAGGGGGGGTTTGAGAAAACGTGACGATCCATACAAAAAAATTTGAAGGTCCATACAAAAAACGTGACAAGGGGGGGGGGGGGGGTTAGAAAAAGACAATTTTTGCGTGACGTAATTAATGGACGTTCCCTCACGCCAGAGTCATGAGTTCGAATCTCACCCCCGGACAAGTTACGAAAATACCGAAAAGGTATTTGAGTGACTACGACGGGAGATGAATCAGCCCAGGGCTGAAAATCTTGATAATCAAGGAATAAAAAAAAAACTTATGTAATAATGCTACTTTAGCAATGTCTTATGGCATTACAACATATATAGCAATTGCTCGATCTTAGTGGGGCCCTCTTCAGCTTTAATCTAACTTCAATGATGATTCATAGACGTTATGCATATGCCCTATATATGCATGCTATTACAGCCTCGTGGTTTCTTGGGTACTGCTTATATTACGTGATATAGAGTATCTTGATTTCAGCAACTATACATCTAGTTTTCACTGGAAATAATGTACATGTCATTTGATATTAAGGTACTCTGTATCACGTTACACAGCAAAAAAAGTTGTTGAATATTACACAGAATCAGATGCACATAGGTCATTCCATCGGTTGTGTAATGTTCCGTTGTCTCGATGTACAAAATAAAATGATTCATTGCTTACCGATGTAATTTGATCGATGTAAACGAGACGACGTACCTCATCGAGACAACGTGAGTCATCGCGACGTACTACGTAGTCGCGACGTTAAGTGAGCAATGTAAATTTTTTAGTGAAAATGATTTTTTTCGGATATTGTTCAATAAAAATAAAGAGTTACAGTGGAAATTAAAACAAAGTGATATTTTTATTAGTATTTGAATAAAAATGTGTTTCTCCTTGTTGACACGGATTCGTTCTTTATCTCGTTGCCGCTCCAGTTCCCGTTGTCGTTCACTTTCCAGCTCACGGTCCCTCTGCTGCGACTGCTCCAGATTAACGTCGATTAGGATCTTGGGTCTCAAATCTTCCCGTTGCTTCTTGGCCTAAAACGCATAACATAAATTAACAGCTGTCAACGTTACCTTTTCAAACTATAGCGTCGGGTTGTCATATTCGCCCGCGAAGATTTTGTTCTTCAACTCATCCAGCTCTTCCTGATCTTTATTTGGATCCTTGGAATCCTGGTCGGCTTCACGTACCCGTTCCGCCAAACGCCGCTGTAGCTTACGACCCCTTTGGAACAAAAACAAGTTAATAAAATTGAACCCCGGAGTATCATCAACTCCCGATACTTACTTGTAGTACTTCGGATCATCCCGTTCGTCATCGTAATCCTCCAGGAATTCCTTCAATCGCTTCGCCTCCTTCTCGCGTTATTCTTCCCGGCATCGGTCCTTTTCCCGATCTCTCTCGTAGTCTTTAGCCTTCCGTCTTTCACGTGCCTCCCAATTCCTCAATCGTTCTTGGTAAGCGGCTTCCTTCTCTTTAGCCTTTTACTCAGCTTTCCTCCGATCTCGTGCTTCCTCTTCCATTTCTTTCTCTTTCTGAATGTCCCGCGGGTTACGATTCAATAGTTCTCGTTCCCTTTCTCGCTCTCTTTCATTATTTGAGTTGTTGCACATTTGCGGGCGGCAACCAATTGTGGGTGGTGGTCCCCGAAAGCTTCCCCGTCCCTGTGGTGGCTGACTCATTCATGGAGGCATTCCGGCTGGTAAAATCATTCATTCAATGATCCACCCCAAGCAAACTATTAGCGACTTAGAATACTTACAGGCATCATTTATTTATTTATTATATATTCCATCTGACCTAAGGTGGTCTTAATGAATTTGTTTGTGACGGGGAAAATCCGTTTTAATTTGGCGTAAAAACCCCATATCTTTTGCAAAACAATACAGTAAAAAACAATACAATACAATACAAAACATTGCTTAGTTGCACATTCGTAAACATAACTAAAATAAACAGGATTACAAACGTAGAGTATAGTCAAAGTATAAAATAAGAAACATCCATAGTTCGGAGCAGTCCTCGTCGTCAATCAATTATCCTCATCAAATATCCTTCTTGTAGTATGCCATTCTGTCAGTCTGCGCTTGAATGTTGCCAAAGTACAGTTAAAGTCGAATAGAAAATACACAACGTTGAACCTAGCTGACATGAAGCGGATAGGGTCATGAAGTCCATATGATGAATTACGGGGTTCAAGCAGCAAGAAGTCCCGCTGGCGAAGCATTCGCTCAGTAGCGTAGAGGTTGAGCTGACTTAATAGCTCCGGTGAGTCAATTCCACCTGTTAGTGTATTGGCAACGAAAACAGCTTGCGCAATATTTCGCCTATGGTCCAATGTCTGTAGTCCCAGCAATCTGCATCTATCTTCGTATCGTGGAAGGTTCAACGGGTCACGCCACGGTAGGCGACGCAGGGCATATCTCACGAATCTTCGTTGAATTGCTTCGATCCTAGCTGTCCATGTGGCCTGATATGGGCACCAAACAACAGAGTTGGATTCCAAAATCGAACGCACCAGAGCTTAGTACAAAGACCGAAGGCAGAGAGGGTCTTTAAATTCACTAGATATTTCAAAAATGAAACCCAGCTGTCGCTTTGCTGATAATATCGTTGTAATGCAATCGATACGTTAGTGCCGAATCCAGAGTGACGCCAAGATCACGAACTTGATGAACACGTTGGAGCCATGGGTGGATGGTATGGGTGGAGCCATACTATACGGGATTCCCGCGGGCACAATGCTAGGTGGCGGTCTACTCGGGAACGACATCGTCCGATCCAGCGCAAAACTCTACAAGCTACAATATCGGCAACCGGAGTAAACGATCAGAAAACTCAAATCAAAATCTGCCTCCGGGCCAGTCCGGGCCGGTCAATCTTATCCTGGTATTTTTTTTTCTTATTATCTTTTCTTAATTTAGACACTTGATCGCCATTGTTATTGTACAAGGCGCGGAATACGTTCTTTTTCGAATTGATGTCGGAGCAAAACTGACGGACCTGAGAAAAAAGAATCATGGCTTGAACCCAAATTTAAAACAAAATGCACGACATCTTACCTCATTCTCCAGATCTTCTGCCGTGTTCCAAATCTTGCTTTCGGTGACACTTTGAATCTGTGCAATTACTGACGCATCAACGCTTTCTTCAACGCACGACAAAATGCAACCCCCTGCCTGACAGCATCGAAAGGCTGCCTGTTTGTTTCAATATGCCATCAGCTGTCGAGTGCCGTCGTTGGTGTGCATCAACCACGGTTCGTCCGGATCCGGAACACCACACTGGTATGCTAGGAACAGCAGCGGTAAACATTTGGCCGTTACATCGCGTACCTTGCCACCCTGTTTTTCATGTTTGAACAGCAACGACGACGAGTGTAGCAGTAGTTGTCCACGGTAGTGTCGGAGAAATTCCTCAGCGAGTTGCTTTTGCGGGCATGCATTGCGTCCTTTGTCAGCAAATTTCCGCAAAGTAAGATCAAGCTCAAACAGAAGCGATGCTATTTCTTTTAAGTTGCTTTGTTTGATAGATTGTATCGAAGAGTCAGCCAGAAAATTAAGATAAATTTGACGATCGAGAACGATTACCAACAGCAGCCAGTAATTTCAGTTGGACTGGAATGAATTGGTATTTACTTCCGCGTACTTGGTCAGCATAGATGAGATTGCATTGGCCCATTCGACGGATTGCTGCAAAGTTTCAGTAAACTTAATTTCTATATCGTAGCAGTACTTGAAAGCATCATTTATTTTTTTCTCATCGATAAAATGCTTCACTAGGCGTATTCTCAGTCCAGGATCCAGCGGGCGGGCAAATATCTCTTCCAGAATAATTTCCTTCATCAGTTTGTTGTCTGTTGTAACATATTTGTTGGTCACTTTAAGCTTAAGGTTCAGTACAGTTTCGTGGTTGATTCGTTACGTTTCAGCCAGGTCACACCAATGCTTGGCCTTAGACAGATTTTTACTGAAATTATCATCGGATAACAACAGTTTACAGACTTCCGTTGTTAATCTGGTTTGCTTAGAATCGAGCTGCAGCGATCGCTGTTGTTGTTGCTGTTGGTCAGATCCATTATCGGCGGTGTTCTTTATTAGCATGCGACAAAGGACTTCGGTCTGCTGAGTTTTGTTGAGCATCTGGCTGTGTCAAGTTCTTCCAGCGGAGGATCATCTGCATTAATCAAAATATATTGTTTAATCTGGTACTTAAAATGTTCACCATTTCACCTACCAATAATTTATTTATTTATTATTATTTTTAGTTTATTTAATCTTTCAAAACAATGCTTTTCAGTTGATATACAGACTTTATGTACGATTAATTGCTTGACTTTTCCATTCAATTTTGGATATTTTTGAGATCAATGACGTGACCATGCGCTGCTGTCTACCAACTGTTAGTAGAGCGCGTTCCGCTCTCCGCTTGAAGCTTCATTAAATATATTTGAAAAAACTCAAGAGTCTTCGAGAATTCCTTACGATACTTGAAGAAATAAACAAAATGCACCACTAACAATTGCTGATGAAATGCAGTTATAATGCTATCGCATCCATATGTTGGACATGCGTTTTCAGCATATATGTAGAATTCTTGATGTCCACTACTACGATCTGTAAAATTTAGAATATAAAATGTAAAAATTTAAAACATTATACTTCAACTCAAAGTTTACTTACTCACAAACATAATGAGTGGAAAATCACCAGACATGTCGTAGGCAAAATCCTGTAAGTAAATAATAAAATTTATACGTTATGAGCGTTTTCGATTCAATATATACCCTAACAAATTTCGTATGGTTATTTTTCTTAACGACCTATTGTGGGTAGCATCCAAGCCATTAAAGAAATGGTTGGAGAATTTGTGATATCGTTCGCTTCAGGTATATTTTTTATTTGGGCTATGAGCAAAATCAGTAATTAAATTAAAAAATCAAAATAAATCAAAATTCTAAATTATTGAATCAAATGGAAACCTGGTTTCCATTTGATTCAATAAACTAAAATTCTCGAATAATTCATGTTAAGGGCCTAAAAGCCATTTGTAAACAATGACTTTACATGTCGATTTCTCTTGAATCTTGAATCACTCTCGTGAAATAAAAGCAGCATCTGGTAGAAGAATGTTAGTTCTACCATATGGAGTAACTATAAAAGTAGGATACTCGTGGTTCATGAGAGATAAACGTTTAAAGTCATTTGTGTTTATTCTCCGTGTCGCGCAACGCGAATTTACTCGATTCGTGTATGTCACGGGATTCCCGTATCCGAACGGAGTGACAATTGTCGATGCAAATGAACTCGCATGAACTTACGTTGTATTCCCATAGTCGATGTATAACGTCAAAAGCCTGATTCATGTGAGATTTTCGCGCGAGCTCTGTCAATACGTCAGAAGCAGGGGCCTGGCAACCCTATCCTTGTTACTAGCGTTTGACAGTATGCAACATATCACGGGCCTTATTTGAATAAGGCCCGTCTGACGTTTGTTACTACGGGCACGAGTGGCAGTATTGTTTACAAATAATGTATCTTTTGATGTTTGGATGTTAGAGATGTTGGCTAAAGCAAAATGAATTCTCGCCAGCTCCTTGGTCAGAAGCAACCGAGAACAGATTCAAAAAAAAATCAGTGGGGTTGTGTACAAGACACGACCGGTTGACGTAGACTACGTTAAACCAAGTGATGCATTATAATGTCAGGAAAATTCTGTGTGGCTATTATTAGCGTTAAAAGCGTTTCAATTATTCGTGCCGGTCGCTTACCTTTACCGATAGAAGCTGTTTAAGTCACAATATGACGGGTGCGGCTCTTATGGGACATTAGATCAGCGTTTTGAAGCCAGTATGTAAGAAAATTCGGTTGTACGCTCTTGAGATATTATTTGGTGACCCTGAAAAGGGCCGTTTGGTTTTATGAAGTCAGTATGTGGGAAAGTTCTCTTGTACACTCTTTATAAATCTTTGGTGGCCCTGAAATTCAAACATATGTTTTGACTGATACCTTGTCTCCTTTTTAACACTCACCACATAATTGACTCAGTCGATTATGTAGCGCACGATTGCAGTTTTAACTATAACTCATACAATAATTTAGCTAGAAACGATATTCAACTAGTTATACCTTTGCTAAGACATGCTTAACAATGCGTTTGCTGTACTGGACCATGAAAAGTCACCAACTAACATTATTAAGTCGAAAACTTTCGATGGATATGGATATCATTAAGGATTCTTGTTCGAACGAATTTCGTTAAAGTTTATTTATTTCATTGCTCCAGACATTTATTTATATTATCGCTCCGGGCATTCGGCTACATTCGGTATACTATACGGAATAAAAAGCTACTTTATAACATCTCAATGACTTTCTAATGTGATCAATCGGCCATTCTATTTCAAAACATTAAAATAAAGGACTTCGGTCTGCTGAGTTTTGTTGAGCATCTGGCTGTGTCAAGTTCTTCCAGCGGAGGATCATCTGCATTAATCAAAATATATTGTTTAATCTGGTACTTAAAATGTTCACCATTTCACCTACCAATAATTTATTTATTTATTATTATTTTTAGTTTATTTAATCTTTCAAAACAATGCTTTTCAGTTGATATACAGACTTTATGTACGATTAATTGCTTGACTTTTCCATTCAATTTTGGATATTTTTGAGATCAATGACGTGACCATGCGCTGCTGTCTACCAACTGTTAGTAGAGCGCGTTCCGCTCACCGCTTGAAGCTTCATTAAATATATTTGAAAAAACTCAAGAGTCTTCGAGAATTCCTTACGATACTTGAAGAAATAAACAAAATGCACCACTAACAATTGCTGATGAAATGCAGTTATAATGCTATCGCATCCATATGTTGGACATGCGTTTTCAGCATAAATGTAGAATTCTTGATGTCCACTACTACGATCTGTAAAATTTAGAATATAAAATGTAAAAATTTAAAACATTATACTTCAACTCAAAGTTTACTTACTCACAAACATAATGAGTGGAAAATCACCAGACATGTCGTAGGCAAAATCCTGTAAATAAATAATAAAATTTATACGTTATGAGCGTTTTCGATTCAATATATACCCTAACAAATTTCGTATGGTTATTTTTCTTAACGACCTATTGTGGGTAACATCCAAGCCATTAAAGAAATGGTTGGAGAATTTGTGATATCGTTCGCTTCAGGTATATTTTTTATTTGGGCTATGAGCAAAATCAGTAATTAAATTAAAAAATCATAATAAATCAAAATTCTAAATTATTGAATCAAATGGAAACCTGGTTTCCATTTGATTCAATAAACTAAAATTCTCGAATAATTCATGTTAAGGGCCTAAAAGCCATTTGTAAACAATGACTTTACATGTCGATTTCTCTTGAATCTTGAATCACTCTCGTGAAATAAAAGCAGCATCTGGTAGAAGAATGTTAGTTCTACCATATGGAGTAACTATAAAAGTAGGATACTCGTGGTTCATGAGAGATAAACCATAGACTAACTCTTAGACTAACTCTAAGACCAGTAGGTCCCATACAAAAACGATTTTTTTCTTGGCTCAGTCAGTACTAGAACATCGTCCCAAGCTCGGTCCCAAGCTCAATAATGCACCCCTTATAATGAACTCACATGAACACACTCTCAAATACTCTGTCAAAATAACACAGCAAATCAAAACAAAGGCGCAAATATGTATAATAAGGTGCTGGCTTCAAGGTGTAATTCGGACCAAGGGGTTCTACAACAGTGAACCAATTTCAAATCGCTAGTTGCATATTGATTGTTGGATAAACGTTTAAAGTCATTTGTGTTTATTCTCCGTGTCGCGCAACGCGAATTTACTCGATTCGTGTATGTCACGCGATTCCCGTATCCGAACGGAGTGACAATTGTCGATGCAAATGAACTCGCATGAACTTACGTTGTATTCCCATAGTCGATGTATAACGTCAAAAGCCTGATTCATGTGAGATTTTCGCGCGAGCTCTGTCAATACGTCAGAAGCAGGGGCCTGGCAACCCTATCCTTGTTACTAGCGTTTGACAGTATGCAACATATCACGGGCCTTATTTGAATAAGGCCCGTCTGACGTTTGTTACTACGGGCACGAGTGGCAGTATTGTTTACAAATAATGTATCTTTTGATGTTTGGATGTTAGAGATGTTGGCTAAAGCAAAATGAATTCTCGCCAGCTCCTTGGTCAGAAGCAACCGAGAACAGATTCAAAAAAAAAATCAGTGGGGTTGTGTACAAGACACGACCGGTTGACGTAGACTACGTTAAACCAAGTGATGCATTATAATGTCAGGAAAATTCTGTGTGGCTATTATTAGCGTTAAAAGCGTTTCAATTATTCGTGCCGGTCGCTTACCTTTACCGATACAAGCAGTTTAAGTCACAATATGACGGGTGCGGCTCTTATGGGACATTAGACCAGCGTTTTGAAGCCAGTATGTAAGAAAATTCGGTTGTACGCTCTTGAGATATTATTTGGTGACCCTGAAAAGGGCCGTTTGGTTTTATGAAGTCAGTATGTGGGAAAGTTCTCTTGTACACTCTTTATAAATCTGTGGTGGCCCTGAAATTCAAACATATATTTTGACTGATACCTTGTCTCCTTTTTAACATTCACCACATAATTGACTCAGTCGATTATGTAGCGCACGATTACAGTTTTAACTATAACTCATACAATAATTTAGCTAGAAACGATATTCAACTAGTTATACCTTTGCTAAGAAATGCTTAACAATGCGTTTGCTGTACTGGACCATGAAAAGTCACCAACTAACATTATTAAGTCGAAAACTTTCGATGGATATGGATATCATTAAGGATTCTTGTTCGAACGAATTTCGTTAAAGTTTATTTATTTCATTGCTCCAGACATTTATTTATATTATCGCTCCGGGCATTCGGCTACATTCGGTATACTATACGGAATAAAAAGCTACTTTATAACATCTCAATGACTTTCTCATGTGATCAATCGGCCATTCTATTTCAAAACATTAAAATTCCCACTATATTCATTTAAGTATATGTGTTGGTATGAATAAGCCCTTCGAAAAATACACAACCGCTCACTTTTACTTTTCCATTGAAAACTTTTATATTGTACATTTTACTATGTGATGAATACATAAGGCCATAGTTGGGAATATAACGTGAAATGCGCACCTTAAATATGGTCTATGGTTTTCTTGTGAAATTATTATTCATGTTTCTATGTGAATATCAGGTAAACTAGTGAATTCAATATGGCTAAAACGTTAAGGAAAATCGAAATATATATGAACATATTCGATCTCGCAGAAGAAAAAGAGTGAGTTTTATAAAATATCATTATTCTTTGCAATGGGTATGGGAGAAAATGTTGGTTAATATATGATAAATTCTTATAAATATAAAATAAACACCTGAGAAAATAATTACGCGTTAAAACATGTTCAGCGCATTAGTTGTATCGATATCATAAGTAGGTTTATATTCAGTAAAAGCATGCTGCGCAGTTCATCACCAGAATACAATTATTACTATGTTGAAATTTATTATGACAGGGAGACCAAAGCGATTCGTAGAGAGATATTCAATCACTATGATGACATGCACTTTGTCAAGTTGATTTTGATTTAATAGATACCAATTTCCTACCTCGAACTGAAGGACGTTCTCCAGCGTCCCAACTTCTTTGCCATGGGTATGGGAGAAAAGGTTGGTTAATATATAATACATTCTTATAGGGTAAGTGGATGTAATGTTAGCTTAGCTCCTTCATTCGGCCTATGTACCAAATATGTCATTAATTTATCGATTATCAACAAAATCATGTGGCTTTATTGAGACAATATAAATCAACTTATAGTTGTTCACTTAAGCGTAACTTTCGATTTCTTGAACTTTTGGGGCATCATGATTTCACTGGTTAAGCTGAACAGATCTTCAAGTGACCTAAATTTGGTTTAATTGAATCAATACAGCAAGTAATGCAGTCTGGATGTGCAGAAAATAGTTACACGCTACGAGTTAACTTTTCACATAGCTAAGATAACAATGATTTTACAAGAAAATCGTAGACCCAATGTTGGGGACATAATTTTTTGTATGTTCCCAACTTTGGCCTGTTGTATCAATAACGTAGTAAAAAGGTTGTTATTGGTAAAATTTCAAGTGGAAATGCATGAATTTGCGGTTGTTTATATTCTAGTGACTCATCCAAACACAAAAAGAAGGAACAAAATCATTGTATAGTGAATTATAATGTTTTCATTATTCATTATAATGACTGATGAATCATATATGAACATCACTTAAGTGTTTAGAGGCAGTTTTACTTTAGTATGTTTTGTGAAATGTTGTATTAAGTAAATCGAATACAGCTAGCAATGCCGTAAATCATAAAATCAGAAAAAAAACGAACAAAGGCTGCATTTAGTAATTAATCCATCGAATGGGACGAAGTTGCATCCATGAATAGACCCAATTTGGTGCTTATAGACCGACATTAAATCCATATCCCTCGAATGTTGCTGACTTTATAAAAAGAGTTGTGTAACTTTTCATGATGTATACAACCAAATGTATGTATACAACCATGTATGTATACAACCAAATGTCATATCAAGCGTATCTTAGCAAGTGTCCAACTAGTTTAGTCTCGCTTGCAGCTTAAAATCTTTATGAGTTGTAATATATAATGTAATCGATCATTGCATAATAGGCTGAGTCAAGGGACATATACCTAAGTATATAAAATATAAAATAAACACCTGAGAAAATAATCACGCATTAAAATATGTTCAGCGAATTATTTGTATCGATATCTTTTGTAGGTTCGTATGATGTAGCACGCGGCGCATGTCATCACCAGAATACAATTAATACTGTGTTGAAATTTATTAAGACAGGGAGCGATAACATTGAGAGATATTCAATTGCAGTGATGACATGCACTTTGTCAAATTGATTTAAATTCAATAAATATCAATTTCCTACCTCGAGACGTTTTTGCATTTGCAGCGAACGAATCGGCACCATGATATTAGGCACACAAACCAAACGAAATAAAAGTTTAGTTCTTGTATAAACAACTCTTTCAATTAAATTAGTTGTCCTCAAAAGGACAGATTATCAATTTATGGTTAGCGCCAACCAGCTGGGTAAAATTTTTACCGACGGCTCGCCCTCCATCGAGCACCGAACTAAATTTAAGATTAGTTCTGTAATAAACAACTCTTTTATTTTAATTTATTGTCCTCAAAAGGACAGATTATTTCCACCTACTGCTGCTCGCCCCAAGGACGCTTTCCCCCAAACAGCAGCGTTTACGAAGTCGCGGCGAAACAATCGTCACGATGAGGTAAGATGGCGGCTTGCACAAACCGACGTGATTGTGCGCCCCCATAATCCGCCATTTTACCTCATCGCGACGATCGCTGTTTTGGAGAGCCTTGGTACTTGCCACCACCAGCTGCTAAGCGACCACCATCTGCTACGCGATCACCAGCTGCCAGCGACCAGCTCCGCTGCCGGTAAATGAAGCAGCTGCGACCAGCTGCCTGCGACCAGCTACCAGCGACCACCTCCGCACAGCTTCAATGCTGCCAAACGACTGAGGTAAAATTTTCCTAAGTGTGCGCTTATGCCGTTCTCAGCTGCATGCGAGACGTACATGGAGAGACGAATGACATGATTGGTTAAAGTCTCTCTCTAATACAAAGAAGAAGAAGATGATGCAAGACGTTCCTTGCTTCGATTTGAAATCTGTGATAGGAAATTTGGTAAATTTACTCTGCAAAATGACATTATAAGACATCACCTTATATTTGCGTTATTTTCAATAGTTTACTATTGTTTGAGAATAATGTTTGACAATTGAACTGTAGCGCGGTAAAATTTCCGACCCATTGAAGAAGAAATCATGTAAATCTATCGTGGATTAGTTGAGTTATTCGAGTACAAAACGTACGGTTTTTCGTGACGGTCGCAATATTTTAGATTTTCAATTGACACCCTACCCTTGCCGTAAGACGTAGTCTACGTCAAAAGAAAAATGGAAGTGAAACGGTAAGTTTTTTTGCTCATTAAAAGTTATTTGTTCATGAATATATTCAATTTTAGTATTCGAGTAACCAACCGCAAACAATTTAGTTTGCTGGTTGAGCGGATGGAAGTACATCCGTCGGTGGCCAGAGGGCATAATTTCTGCCAGGCTTCTGGGATCAACCGTGAAATATTCAACGATGTATGGAAATAGCTGACGAAAGCACTGAACAGTCTAGGACCCCCGATACGAAATGAAAAAGATTGGCAGAAGGTGAGTTATTCATCAAATCTGGAACAACTGATTTCCTAGTGCTCGTTTATTGACAAATCATAAGTTTGGTTCGATACAAACGAACAACATTAAACATAAAGGTACAGTTGTATGTGGGTGGTAATTCAGGTAGTAATCTCTACTGGTTAAATTGTATTCAGCTCATGTGCAGGATAAATAATGACCACAAATGCATGTAGAAACCAGGAGGAAGGATTCCCGACTAACTATAACCTGCACACAACGGTACCTCTCTGCATTTTTACCCTTGGTCAATCGAAGACTATACGGCACTGAATTCCGATAAGGCTTGGAGGACCGAGTGTTACGTAATACAATTCAACTCGGCCCGGATCGAAAAATCACGTGTTTTTTTGTGTTTATAAATACACTTTTCTCTGTTTTGCAGGTTTGGACTGACTACAAAAGCAGCATCAAAAACAAGTTGGCATACAACAAACGCGAGGCCAAAGCTACCGGTGGTGGGCCAAACCTAATGAAAGTGTTATCTTCAACCGAAGAGGCCGTCGTGAAGTTACTATCATTGGACAAAACAGTCAACCATTCCGGTATGTATTTCATATGCATATATATATATATATATATATATATATATATATATATATATATATATATATATATATATATATATATATATATATATATATATATATATATATATATATATATATTATAAATATATATATATATATATATATATATATATATATATATATATATATATATATATATATATATATATATATATATATATATATATATATATATATATATATATATATATATATATATATATATATATATATATATATATATATATATATATATATATATATATATATATATATATATATATATATATATATATATATATATATATATATATATATATATATATATATATATATATATATATATACGTCAGCTACGTCAGCGAATTGCATCGCCATCAAGATCTACGCCGGGTCCTAGTCAACCTCACAGTACATCGTCACCACCGCCGCTGCTATTAAGTAACATCGAACCAAGCTTGATTGAGGAAGATGACCAAGAAGAAAACCACGATGAGGAAACAGAAACATATGAGAACAGTTACAGTAGCTCTCGCCCCACGCAACGTAAACGACGTAAACATAACAGCGGTGATTTTAGGAAAGACTTGCTGACAGACCAGACAAACTGTATGAAGAAGATCGTCGAGCATACCGGAGAATGCGCACGGTACGCTCGAAAGATGTTCAAGCTGCGTGAGATAGAAGTGAAGCAACAAAACGAGGCTAGACTGCTCAAAGCTAATGACAGGAAGGAAGCTTTAGAGTATAAAATGGAACTGTTGAAGTATAAGAAACAGAAACTTGAGCTTCTGGAGCGCAAAGAAAGAAAGAAATAGAAAACTGATGAATAAGTAAAAGTGGAAATTAAATGAATAAAAGGTTGAACTCTATTTTTATGGCGTGTAAATTTTTTTCAGCAAACATGTAGTATTATTGTAAAATAGCATGCATTATCTCATCTCTGGCGTTAATAGCCGTTATATTTTCTTTTCGTTTGCATTTTCTTCGGGAAATGGGGCTTACAACTGTGGTAACAGTTCATCAAATGATACATTAAATTTTTTGCGAAGGTTATGTAGAGCAAAGCATGCATTAACTATTTTACAAGCTTTTTCGGGCTTATAGTGAAGCTGACGTGCGCCTCAAATACATCTGAACGAATTTTTTAGCACTCCAAATGATCGCTCGACAACCCATCGCGTGCTTGAATGAATTTGGTTGAATTTTACCCTCGATTCTAGCATGAAGTTTGATTCTAGCAAGGTATTAAGAGGGCTTGAGGTGGTTTGAGTTCCAAATGAATGAGTCATGTAAAGAGCCAGGGTGATTTGCATCAACATATCGAATGATCATTTTATGATCACAAAACCTGTACGATATTATAATCGGTTATAATTGATATTAACCCTTAGGGAACGTCCATTAATTACGTCACGCAAAAATTGACTTTTTTTATCCCCCCTCCTCCCCTTGTCACGTTTTTTGTATGGACAATCAAATTTTTTTGTATGGATCGTCACGTTTTCCTAAACCCCCCCTCCTCACTTACTGCGTGACATAATTAATGGACCTTCCCTTATGTGATCAACAGGGTACCTTTTCAGGTTTTGCATTGCGAAATTTCATAGTTTATTTGAAAACAAGAAGCTTAAATTCAGTGACGTCTTAGTTATAATTGGAAGGTAACTTTATACATGAAAATGCATCGATTTTTTCGCCCCTTAAGTGATCTACAAGGGTACCCAGTACCCACCAAATTCAAATATTTGTAACTCGGGCAATTATTGACCAATTTTATCTCTGTTTTTACTGTTAGCTTAGAAAACTCATCCACCTTCTAGATATCACAACGTCCATGTCCACTTGGATTAATCTGGTTCCTGAAAATTCTAGTTTTTGGGGTTGTGGTCCGGAACCGACACTATTTGGGAATAACAATTGAATTTCTGGAAAAACCTTTGGAATAATTCTTAAGACTCGTTTCTATTACGCTTTAGGACATATGCCGACTTGTCCCCAGACCGGTTATTCCGAAACAGATTCCCGGGAGGCCTAGAGTGGCAATGAACATATCCAGAATCAAACTCCGGAAATATGGGTATCAAAATTCATGAAATATTTCCAGTAAGATATCCGTAAACATTTTGTGCCATTTGATGATGTGTTCTCAGATTGTTTACTCCGGAACAGGTTCCGGTGGGTTTCGAGTAGCCATAGACTTTTTAAGAAGGAAACACTGGCAATAAGGGTATCAAAATTCATGAAATTTCTTCAGTCAGATATTTTTCAACGTTTTGTCGGCATCTGACGAACTGCCCTCGAACTGGTCATTCCGCAACATGTTCCCGTGAAACCTCGAGGGCCATGAACAATTTTAAAAGGAAACCCTGGCAATATGGGTACTACAATTCAGGGATTATATTCAGTATGATGTTTCTCTACGTTTTGTGACCATCTGATGATTTGCCCTTGGACCGGTCATTCCTGAACAAGTTCCCGTAAGGCCTCAAGTGGCCATAAAACTTTTCCCGGGAGGCCTAGAGTGGCAATGAACATATCCAGAATCAAACTCCGGAAATATGGGTATCGAAATTCATGAAATTTCATCAGTAAGATATTTGTGAGAATTTTGTGAACATTTGATAATGCGTCCTCGAATCGGTAATGCCGGAACAGATTCTCATGGGACTTAAAGTAGCAATAACTCGTGATTTTTTTTTTTTTCAGTAGGATATTTTTCAACGTTTTGTAACCATCTGACGATTTGTCCTTGAACCCGTCATTCCAGAACAGGTTTTCGTGAGGCCTCGAGTGGCCCTCGGAGTGGCCATAAACATTTTCAGATATATGGCTATCAAATTTCGTGAAATTTATTCGGTATTATATTTCTCAACATTTTGTAACCATCTGATGATTAATCCCTGGACTAGTTATCCCGAAACAGTTGCTGTGTGATGGATGACGAGACATACGTCAAAGCTGACTTCCAACAAATGCTAGGACAGGAGTTTTACACCGGAAAAGATACATTCAAAGTGGATGATCGTTTCAAAAAGAAGAAAATGACGAAATTCGCTTCGAAATACCTCTTTGGCAGGCCATGTGCACCTGTGGAAAGCGAAGTGAAATTTTCGTCACAACAGGCACCAGCAATGGTGAAATTTATAAGACTGAATGCCTCCAAAAACGTCTCGTGCTATTTTTGGAGCAGCACAATGAAAACCACTAGTTTGGCCGGATTTAGCTTCAAGCCATTATTCTAAAAGCGCGCTAGAATGGCTTGAGACTAATTCAGTGCATTTTGTCCCCAAGGACATGAATCCACCCTGAACTACGCCCAATAGAAACTTATTGGGCCATGATGAAGCGGGAACTCAGAAAGACGAAGGAGAATGTTTAGGATGCAAATGACATGCGTAGAAAGTGGTTAAAAAATGTTAAAAGATTTCCGGATACGACTGTACAACCCAAGTAACAATCGAAATGTTCAGAAGCTATATTCAAATTATATCTTCGTTCTATCATCGCATCTCTTGCAGCTTGCGGGTTTGTTATCGTTTTATGTAGTATGTATGTATGTATGTATGGTAGCCACCATCCCTTCATGCCCTTGGCTTGGATGCATCTCCACTTAATAGCAGTGTTTGGAAATCTATCATGATACTGCTGAACCATCATGTGTCAGGCTACTGATAGTTCACGAACATATTTTTCAAATGATACAGCGGATCAGCTACCTCTGCCGAATAAGAGTATTCAGTTTTGTAACAACGAATGAATAGAGGAAAACGGAGAACAAAAAGCTTTACAATATACAGACGATCCGACCATAGAACCGAGAAGCATGAGGAATGATTGTGTCAGTGCTTGAACATCTATCACCATACTGCTGAA